>JAWPHD010007356.1:0-120000 GCA_037043455.1 Cyrtodaria siliqua
GTTCCGTGTAATATTACAGAGAAATCCTTATATACTGTACACTTAGTTCCGTGTAATATTACAGAGAAATCCAGAAATCCTTATATACTGTACACTTAGTTCCGTGTAATATTACAGAGAAATCCTTATATACTGTACACTTAGTTCCGTGTAATATTACAGAGAAATCCTTATATACTGTACACTTAGTTCCGTGTAATATTACAGAGAAATCCTTATATACTGTACACTTAGTTCCGTGTAATATTACAGAGAAATCCCTATATACTGTACACTTAGTTCCGTGTAATATTACAGAGAACTCCCTATATACTGTACACTTAGTTCCGTGTAATATTACAGAGAAATCCTTATATACTGTACACTTAGTTCCGTGTAATATTACAGAGAACTCCCTATATACTGTACACTTAGTTCCGTGTAATATTACAGAGAAATCCTTATATACTGTACACTTAGTTCCGTGTAATATTACAGAGAAATCCTTATATACTGTACACTTAGTTCCGTGTAATATTACAGAGAACTCCCTATATACTGTACACTTAGTTCCGTGTAATATTACAGAGAACTCCCTCTTAGTTCCGTGTAATATTACAGAAAAATCCCAAGATGCTTTGTAAAAAAAAAAGGTTGCAACTAGTTAAGGAAAGGACAAAAGTGTGCTGTTGTAGATCTTTTAATCACAGTACACTTTGCACAAAATCCATAAATATTGAAGTTTCGCTTTGGACATTTGGGCCATTTTAATGTAAAGAGATAGCAAAATGTTACGTCCTAAGTTTGCACACCTGCTTGAGCCAAACGTGTATTCTACCAATAACGAAACTTTGAAGGGAAAATATTTGGTATGTTATGTCTTGTTTTCCCGAAAGGAGAGGTCTATTGCAGCCATATGAGGGTTGATTAACAGCGACATATTATACATACGATATATGGCAACATATTATACATACGATATATGGCGACATATTATACATACGATATATGGCGACATATTATACATACGATATATGGCGACATATTATACATGGCGACATATTATACATACGATATATGGCGACATATTATACATACGATATATGGCGACATATTATACATACGATATATGGCGAACATTCCCGAGTTGCGTTTCTTTTTCCTTTAGTATATCTATTTGTTAATCGATACTTTTTCGTGCAACTTCATTTTATTATTTTCGCAGGTGATCTAAATGGCGATCTCGTTTTATAGTGCAATTTAATAGTTGTGCATTATAATCTTGTTGTGGATGACCGTGCTAGGGAAGAGTCAACTATAATGTGGCTATGCCATGACCATGTTCAGTTGTACGAGTCACACATAATTAAATAAACATCGCCATGGTAACGGTGCGGTAAATGTCCAGTGTCAAATGTGTATAACCTAGTAGATGGCGGTCAATGTCATTTGTCATTTGGGTGTAGATTTAATGGACCGTTATACATAAATAACGACGTGTAGGCCGGGGCAAAGACCGTTATACATAAATAATTACAAACTGCAAGCAATACACATATTAACTGCATTCTGATTGGTTAGTCATTCTTAAAAGTGTCCTGTTATTTCTCAATAACACGTCAAAATAAAATAGTTCCAGTTGCGCAGGGGCAGACTAAAGTGGAAGCCAAACATTTTATTTGAACAGCGAAAGGCGTCCGGGGTATGCTCGGACTTCCAAACACTATATCAGGAAAAAGAAAAGAGATAATATCGCAAAAAAATAAAAAAAAGACGTGTGGGCGGGGCAAGGACCGTTATACATAAATAACGACGTGTAGGCCGGGGAAAGGACCGTTATACATAAATAACGACGTGTGGGCGGGGCAAGGACTGTTATACATAAATAACGACGTGTGGGCGGGGCAAGGACCGTTATACATAAATAACGACGTGTAGACCGGGTAAGGACCGTTATACATAAATAACGACGTGTGGGCGGGAAAGGACTGTTATATATAAATAACGACGTGTGGGCGGGGCAAGGACCGTTATACATAAATAACGACGTGTAGACCGGGTAAGGACTGTTATACATAAATAACGACGTGTGGGCGGGGCAAGGACCGTTATACATATATAACGACGTGTGGGCGGGGCAAGGACCGTTATACATATATAACGACGTGAGGGCGGGCAAGGACTGTTATACATAAATAACGACGTGCAGGCCGGGGAGAGGACCGTTATACATAAATAACGACGTGTGGGCGGGGCAAGGACCGTTATATATAAATAACGACGTGTGGGCGGGGCCATGAACTCCATATCAAAACTGCCATTTGTTAGAAGCTTCATTCATCTTACGTTTCAGAAATATCCGGGAGGCATGTACTATAGCGATATACAAAGTGTACTCTGTAATATTTAGGTATGAAACCACCAATTATTTTCCCCACCGACACCAGTGTTAAAATATCACATATTACTGGTTTGCTGCAACTTCAACTGCAGTAGTGTAATTTTCATATAGAAAACTAACTTTCCACTTAAAAAATCACCAGAAAAGGTGGAGACACAAGATATGTAAGAACGGTCTTGTTTGTTTACTAAACAGGTCAAGGGTACAGCTGTTTTCATTGATAGTTGCTCAAAGTGTATGCATATATTCTAAATTTCGAAAATGTTCATCAGGTGTCCAGTAAAACCTATTTATGCGCTTACTTTACATACAACAACAAAATCATATAGAAATGGGCAGTTTTCCTCTACTTATAATGCCCATTTCCATCAAAAAAGGAAGGATTACATTTTATATGAATTACATTTGACTACACCTTGGAGGTTTATTTGCATTTGATGGACTGTAATTGAACCTATGTTGTCAGGTCAATAAGCGCTGGTAAAGACACAACGCTATTTTCAAATGAATAGATTATGAACTTTAACTCGACCAGATGTGAAACTTCAGTAACATGGTGCCTTTTTACATTGCTGTTGTTGTTAGTTTACACTGGATCTTGTTGTATATTGGTAAAGGTCGTGTTTATTACGAGGAACAAAATGTATTCACACGAGTTCCGATAGTATTCCAAGGTTGAGCGGTAAAAGTAGCGAAAATAAGGTTACTAACCCAAAGAGATAAATAAATGGCGTGATCTATGCAAACGGAGTAGTTTTAGCATTTCTCTCTGTTCTCACTGAGAAGCAAACAAACACGTAATCTTAAGTGATCGTGACGGTTAGAAACATACCGATGGTAGTGGTACCAGCCACTCTGCCAGAAGTGACGGTTACAAACATACCGATGGTAGTGGTACCAGATACTCTGCCAGAATGACTATTATCACAATCGACACTGTCATCATGCTGGTTATGAACTCCTTCCCCTCTGTATCGGAATTCGTCAGTGACGCAATAGGAATTTTAGTGCGCATGACACGCGGATGATAGTTTACTTCTATCAAATCCAAGATACGATCTTAAAGGGACACATGGCAATCTTGAGTTTTATTCAAACATTAAAATTTGCTCCTCAATTTACTTATCCTGCGTCATTTTGACTTTAAAACTGCTTGCATATAATTAAATTAAAAATTGAGATTTCAACTTTCTTCAATATTTTACCAAATTTTTAAATATATTACTGGTGCAATATTATAAAAAGTTAGTAATATGCAAAAATAATTTGCTTTGAACTATTCTAACAATTAATATTAATGATATTGCCGTGTGTCCCTTTAAGATTATTTTTAATGTATCATAGAATCGTTGTATTTAACTTGTTTATTGAATTCATGACACCTGTATTATAGTTGATAACGAGTAAGCGTTCTGTGTAACATTAATTGCTTTTTGTCAGTCAATTTGTGTTTTGAAATATTCACCTTTTAATTCAGATCTATTCAATAAATCGCGTGTGAGCGCGTTTGGGTCACATACGTAGTGACTAGGTATGCTTCAATATCTCGTTTCTGGGGAAAGAGTGAGGTATTGAAACAGGTTAATGTCCAGCGTTTCCTTTAGCCACTGACCGTTCCAAGGCATACACTTCTATCAAACATTTTATTTTTGTGTTGTCTCCTTTGTTTCTTCAAACGATATGTGTTGTAAATGTGTGCTCTTGGATGACTGCGATCTGCTGCGAGCGCTACACTTTCTTTTCGACTTTGGCATTTTTCTTTTCAATGCATTACATGCATGCATGCACGAAGGTCAGTTCAATTTTCTACCCAACTGATATGAAACATGTTTCACCTCTACTTGTTTCGTTCTTACGGTCAAATCTAATGTGAATTTATACCACGGTAATTGACAGTCGTACACAAGACAATCACACGCATCCTGTCCATCAAACCATCACATTCTCTCATGAATTCTGTTAATGTATGGACAGCCTACACCGTATTGCCAATGGAGGTAATTAAAAAGACGGTCTAGATAAAATAAAACATACAGTTCTCAGTGTATGAATAAACACGAATACCCTAAAGGCTATGGTGAATATTTTCTTCCGGTGCAGTATAAGATGTGCGCATGGTCACTTAATAACTAAATACAGATCTTAATTGTCATGTATGCGGTTCCGTGGCCGGGATAATACAGAGGCTGCCTTTGAAGCCTTCTCGCTTCTCACAGCTGCGGGTTCGAATCCCACTGGGAGCTAAACTTGTAGGTGAGAAATGTTGATTGGCTGGAGTGACTGGGGGTATACAATATTGGTTCTACCCAGGAAAAATAGGGTAGTCTGCCTCGACCGTCATCTATAGCATATTATCACGGCCCCTTGTTAACTGGTCTGTAGCTGGTTTCAACTACTTACTTTCTTTGAGTTTGTGTTTGTTTGACGTCTCTCTTTGGTACATAAAATTTTATATTTATTTTCATATGTATATACCTGTTCAGGTTCAGAATGATCGGTTGCTGTTGTACACTGCCTACAACTGTGTATATACCTGTTCAGGTTCAGAATGATCGGTTGCTGTTGTACACTGCCTACAACTATGAATATACCTGTTCAGGTTCAGAATGATCGGTTGCTGTTGTACACTGCCTACAACTATGTATATACCTGTTCAGGTTCAGAATGATCGGTTGCTGTTGTACACTGCTTACAACGTTGAATTCAGTTTAACTTAGTATTTTTTTAATTCATATTTATCAAGGACCCTTGCATATTGGTCTGTAGCTGGTTTCAACTATTTACTCGACTATGCGTTTGTGTTTGATTGACGTCACTCTTTGGTATATATATATATTTATTTCCATATACATACCGTTTAAAGTTAAGAAAGATTTTTTTTGTGTTTTTTTACACTGCATACAATTATGTCATTGTAAATATTTTCAGCCTCAATAGATATTACAAATGTGTTTATTACAAATTATTTTATTACAAATGTATTTTATTACCAATGTGTTTATTACAAATGTATTTCAAGATGTTAATGTCACCTCGTTTTACAATTTGAATAATGGTATGTATGTAAAAGAAAACATCGAGCGTAAAGAGTTAAATCACTCGTTAAGATTTATAGATGTAGTTATACACTACTTATCGACATGTGTATAATACAATAAAATTATGGTTATTTTAAAACTTCCGATTAATATGTTTATCGAAGTGTTATTAAGTGTTTATCAAAACCGTTTCAAAAGTGACGATACGAATTTAATGTCCGTGGTTGGTGTTATCCCAATCTCGGTCACGATGTCGGTATTCGGGAAGTATGCATGTTTTCAGATATAACATAGATATTGACCCAATTTTTTTGTTTTTATCTATGAATTTGCATATTTTTTCTTAAGCTAACATCGGTTCGAAAACTACTAGTTCACACTATTTGGTACTCTTCTGTTTCTAAAGAGTGGTTATTTCTTCATACTCGTGTATAAAATGATATACAGAGTCTCCTATTAATTAGGCCAAACAAAAAAATAGGCGTGGTTCAGGTAACACTGGCAAAAAAATAGGGTAGGTAGGTAGACCGGTAGGTAGGCTTTTTTTCTCAATAATGAATTCAATTCTGATAATGATTTGATATGGTTATTACTATACCTTGAGTTCGATATGCTTGCATTACCAAAAAAAAAATTATGTATATATTTTATTTTAATTTTTTTTTATTATTTTTATTTTTATTTTTTCCATTAAAAGTTTTAGGGTCGGCCCCTTAAAATAGGGTCGGTCGGGTTACCTGAACCACACCTACTTTTTTATTTGGCCTTAGCCATTTGAATTTTAGGAGCAAACAGTATGTACCTGTAAACGATGGGTTTGTGAAGTCGTTGATCAGGCGTTAGTTAGGGTTATAGTTAACCTGACCTAAATGCTTACAATAGAACACCGAATTTCGCACTCCGCGCTAACTTCGCACAGCCCTACAAGTGTGTCAAGACCTTCGTTAGCATGTGTATTATTGACAACAATCTGTCATCTTCTACTATGGCTCCACAGATGCAGTGTGGTTGATGTTTCGTATTATTATTTTTTTACCTTTCTTTTCCTCACATATACTTACGGCGTCAACTCACAAAAACACAGCGTGACCCCATTACGAAATCTGTTCTATTCAACAATTATGTAAGTTGAAAGAAAACCACCTCAACACTATCTTATTTCAAGGCAAACACATCTCTTTATTCAATGCTGCAGAAGTATTTATTTGAAATCATTGTTTAGCTACATTCAATAAGAAATCTGATCATTCTAATTTGATGGTTTTATTTCATGGGAAATTTCCCCACAGTATAAACTATAAATTAAGTGATTGAAACTTGGTATGAGTCAGCAAGATTGTGGACAATAACACTGAGACATGGCTGTGTTCAAAATGTGGAGTCGATTATTTTGAAGGGTGACCCAATTTCAAGCATAAAGCATCTGTTTACGCCTCATTCCGTGTGTATTCCTAAGGTTTATAGTTCCGTCGCCCGTTTGGGCACACTCGAGTCTGTACACCTGCTGAAGTCAAGGGGTTTACAATTCCGATTTGGAATCCGAACTTTAACGGAAATTCCCGAGAATAAGCCTGGCGGAAATCGCAGAGTGCAAAGAAGCAACAGTGGCATTTCGTTGAATATAATATCTAGTTCTTGAGTTTCAACGAATGTGTTCATTTTGACATGTGATCACGGATCCAGTTTAAGAGTATCAAGTCTTCTACAAGTCCATGCAGCGTTCGATTTAATCCTCGTTACAACATTCCAATACGTCAATATTCAGAATAGTAGCGCTACACGGAGTTTTCTCTGCATCTTGCTTTGTTTGTTGTTTTGGAGATAAACGTATTTTTTCAGCAAATGTTAGGCTATGTATGACGACCGATATGTGATGGAGGCAGACCACCTACTTATTTATGGGTAGAACAAGTACAGTATACACCCCCACCATCCGTACAGTATACCCCCACCCCCACCCCATCCGTAAGAATCGACACGTTCTCACTTACAAGTCGAGCTCCCAGTGAGACTCGAGCTCCCAGCGATGTGAGGCGAGAACGTTTCAAACGCAGCGTCTTTACCCTCTCGACCACGGATGCCATGATTCTGCATCTTGCAAATTATTAGGAAAACAAATGACCACATTCATGCACTATCAGACTACATATATAAAGGCCGATGAATGCTGCGATGTTGAACACTACTGAAGGAAGTGGTCAAAGTGTAATCTGGATGGATTCTACAGGTTTTAACTTGAAGTATATGTGATGGCCTAAGAGTCTGTCTTCTCGCATTAAAGAAGATTTATAGTTAAGAAAAACACTATGTACACGCCATTACTTCTTTCAGCCTCGCTTCCAACTTTAAAGATAATGATTAGTCACATGACATGTCCAAAGGTAAAGCGACCTTTCTAGCAGTTTATGCTTTTGATGTTACAAAAATCAATTAAACCAAGCACTTGTGTACACCGAGCCGTATTACAATGCAATTAATTCCGAATGAAAACAACAATCTCTGTCTGGCAGAAGCTTTTCTTCTTTGACGATCAAAATAATAATCACTCATCATCAAAGTTCACATAAATACATACCAATGCATGTTATAATTTCAATTTTGCGCAGCGGTCGGGCTGCGGACAGCTCACACAAGCTTACACTCAAATAGAAATAATTTTGCATTAAATTTTACGCCTATGATTTTGACGATAAAGAGATAAGAGGGAATTGCAAAACACGCCCGCTACTGAAGTTGTTCGTAAATGAAGTTTAGCATATGTATTCGATGAAGTAACGTTGATGTGAATTTGATGGTTATTAGAACCATGGAAATGTGTTTAAAATAAAAAATTGTTTCTATATTTCGTCCATTTCTTTAATGATAATGTGGAAGCAATATATACATATAATTTAAAATTTCTATAATGGCGTACCCGGATATGTCAGTTGCAGAAGAAATATACACATTATAGATAAAGATATTCACGAATTAAGCTTCTGTATATATATTAATAATTGAATGTTTTCAGGAAAATTGAATTCGCTGTGTCGGATTTAAATACTTCAGCACCATATTCGTTAATTTACGTTAATTTTAGTTCCGTAACGAATACCGCAAAATGCATTTTATGTGTTACACGAACTTTTGATACCTTCCTATTTAATTAAAGAAGTCATAAACGTCTGTGTAATCAACTACCTATGAAACAGCGATACATTTTGTGTTTCTGCGAGCATGGTCTGGAGCCGAAAAATTAGTAAAAAGAATTCCGTTGGCAGTATTAATGGACGATTAACAAATTAGTTGTAACAGCAACATGTATCTATAGCAACTGTTGCTAGGTTAGGACAGGCGTACGTCAGATATCCGACAACTGCTACCAAAAGTTCATATTTCTGCAGCCGCTCATGGCATTACGGACGAAATGCACGGACTTTAACGATGAGTCATGAGTGTACATAATTATAAACACACTACGGTTGTCTTACCTTTTGGAATGACTACAGGACAGCCCAGGTCCGTGGACTGGATTTTCTTTAGAGCTATCTTTTGCAGAACAAGCCTTTCCGCCGCTGACAGCTGCAAAATACTGATAGGCCGAAGTTCAACCCTTCGCCCACTAACATTGCACCACGTACAGTCTCCCTGAAACATGGAAATACATCTATCAAATTGTGGAACTATTAACAATAATAACACTTATAAAATCAGTTATTTTTAAGGCTAATGTGTTGATGATTGGCCAAAACCCGAACAACCCTTAAACGTTCTGAACTAGAGAAATTGAAACGTCGAATGTTATTTCTTTTAGTTCGTGCGTATGTTAGTTTATATGTCAATTGTATTTTAAATCGTGTCTTTTAGGAAATACATTCCAGACAGATTGCATTGTATCTTTAGAATGCAGCTTTGATATGCTTGTCAATGCAGTGAAGTCCACAATTTTCGTACACGGTTATATTGTCAAGTTTAAGATCATAAATTATATTTTTATTAATTAATACATACTTCAATCAGCTTTTTTTAATCGAAAGCAGCGGTCTTTGTGTTTGACATAGCAGGATTTATTTTAAAGTCAAATTCTGTGTCAAAAAGAAAAAAGTACTCTAATTCGTAAAGCTTACAAATGAATGGAAACTCTTTTTTTTCAGTATTATCATTTAACAAATTTAATTCTAAAACATCATATGAACATTCTTGATATAGTCCCTGAGAGAAACATACATTGAAAACCGCTTCTTAGTTGTATGTAACAAATTGTAGATTAATTTATCTATTTAAAGTTTTCTACGTCATCAAATAAAATCTTATTCTCGCTTTTCACAGATATTGCAATGTGCGAATTGTAAATATCTGTTTTTTGTGTATTTATTATGATTTAAATAAACATAAACATGTTCATGAAACAAAACATGGCCGGAGAACTTTAAGCCTGTTTTGTCACTGACGCAGTCTCGTGCCTATTGTTATGGCACGGATAACATATTGTGTTTATGTACGATAAGACATCTACAATGGTCTCTTTATCGAAAAGCACAACAATTACTTTAAATCTTTTCACCAAGTTAAGCTGGACGTAAGTCACCCGGAAGGAAGTGTACCTTACTGCTTTTAAAACTATATTAAAGAAACAACTGCGCATGCGCTGTACAATTTCAGTCTTAACTGTTTTGTATTTATATCTCAATAAATATGTCGTAGTGCTAATGATATCTTTTGTAGACATCTATCGCCAGTGGCCCAATTTTACACGTTCGAACACTCTCCAGACGGCTTTCAGGCGACTTTAACTGGACATTGCAATTAGACGGTTTTACCTTAGTGGTAAAATCGGTATCTATCATTGTCAGGCAATCATTATTTCGAGTTATCTATACGGTATCAACAATGATTGTTACACATATAAATTATCATTGGTATGCCGATGATTTTATCTTGATTGTATAATAATTATAGACACCCTTAACACCCCTAAACACTCTTAACATTTCCGGTATGCATGCACAATTATATACGTTAACATACTAGCATATTTAACACCAAACTAAACAATTAAAAACAAGTATTAAAATGTCACACTTATAAGATTAGAAGCTATATAAATTATGTAAATTAAGTCCGTGCAATTCTTTACTTAATTCAAGAAAACACCGTAAATAATTGTACATTAAATCATCGAAGGGGTCTTTTCATGAGAGTCTATTTTAGTTTTGAAAAACGTTTGCTTATAACATAGCCTTTTTTAAGTGTATTCAGAAGTCAATTCATACCATCCTTTGAATTATTTAAGGACACTTTACAAGTCTTATAGTGATATGGCGTATAGATAACATAATTTATCTGTAAAGTGATTTTTAAGCAGAAATAGGTGCCGTTTATGAAGAAATAACATTTTCTTTTCTTTATCAACGATCTGACAATTAAATTTCAATTTCTCTCACTTTCAATGAAGCAATATCAACACTGTTATACGTCTACACTATAATGACAAGTTAGATCACCGTATAAAGCAGTTTTGATTATTGAAACTAAATTGCTTTTCCCCCCTATTTTGTTGTCATAACTTTGATGATTGTGGAGTGGGCCGACCTTTCAACGATTGTCGCCGGTCGGTATTTTGGGGTCAGTAACAACCACTGAATGAAGAAATACTTTAACTAACAACCGGATTCAATTTTCTTTAATAATCCGATTTTTATCAGGAGAATTTAAGCAATACCAATGGTACGCTATCTACAGCTGTCGTAAATCATACATAATGTAAACAGTGATTTGAAATATGTATTTGTCGTAAGTAACGATACATCATAATAGTATTGGAAAAAACGTAAATTTCAACTTGTAACATTTCCGTTTCCCGGACCTCACATCTGCGGCGTACGTTAACATAGCCATTAGCTTGTTTCGGAATTATTATACAAATTCGTGACACATTTTCTCAAACATGCAGTTGTCTAATGTTAAGTCAAAAAATTAAAAACAAATCACAAGCTTTAGATCATGCATGAATATGATATTAATTTAAAAACATATGCATTATAGCTGATCGATGAATACAATGCCAACACGCACCACAAAGTAAAATCGTGAGGTAACGAGCTAGTATGAGATTCCTATCATTGTTTGAAACAATGTTGTTGTTGTTTATTGTGTTTACTTTTGATAAATTCCAGAACACACTCACAATTACTTCCAACATGGCTGTACTCCCCATTTTAGATATGCTATACACGTGCATAGTGTACATTTGTATTGACACAGACAACCCTATGGACTTCATAATCCAACAGAATACTTAATCGACCGTACTTAAACGAACGGGCCAGAAAACCTATTAGGAAGAACCTTAATAATGACATCATAACGCACGTTCTGGTGTTTTCTCTGCACCGAAGAACCGTTAAAAATACGTAACCGAACCGCAGGAATCACAAGAAACGTGTCCAAAATAATTGATTCACATTCCTACGAAATTATGATTCCGGGTGACTAAATGGACACCAGACGTTATTAATCTATGGTTGCCCCACATTGCGCAACCGTAGTAGAGAATTACAGGTAAAAATAGAAAATAATGTCTAATCATAAACAAACAAATAAATAGTAATGTATAAGCATTAAAGGTCGTTATACATACGTTTGTAACTTTCATACGTTTGGTCAATGAACTGCATAAATGTATTTTTTAGATGTTAGTAGTGGCAGTCGTGCAGTGCAGTTAAGTGAAGAGCAAATTGTTATAGAAATATGACGACAAACATATATAAAGAGATAGAGAGGCATTTCGTAATCTAAATAACAGACATTTCGCCAACGAAATGAGAAGAATTTCTGTTTACAATACACAAAATACTCGTCTTAAACGTTAACCAAAATGTAGCAACATATGCGGAAGCCAGCTTAGAAAAAGGAGAAAAACACAAATTACACGTGTTTTGCCGATGCTGTAGAAAGCTGATAAATTGGTCACGTGTCTGTTTTCATCAAACAAGATATTTATCACTTCGTCATCTCTCCTCATAACAATGATGGAATTCCCACGAAACACACCTTGTCTCTCCTCATAACAATGATGGAAATCCCACGAAACACACCTTGTCTCTCCTCATAACAATGATGGAAATCCCACGAAACACACCTTGTCTCTCCTCATAACAATGATGGAATTCCCACGAAACACACCTTGTCTCTCCTCATAACAATGATGGAATTCCCACGAAACACACCTTGTCTCTCCTCACAACAATGATGGAACTTGTCTCTCCTCATAACAATGATGGAATTCCCACGAAACACACCTTGTCTGTGATCCAATATGCTTGAGCAAAACTTTTATATTCACATCTCATATCCCAATTAAAGCGTATAGAAAACTCCATAGTAGAACAGAATAGAACCTAATAATTATCGTCATATTGCAGGTAGTGTCATGTAGTATCAAGTACCCGTATTACATTTCTACACACATAAATATCATTATGCTGACGAGGTTCTGCAGCCTGTACTTGGAGCTCGACTTGTCCAGTTAGAAAGTGTCGATTCTTACGGATGGCGGGGTATACACCAGAACAAATGCTCTGCCTCTACCATAAAAAAATCGACCGTAATATATGGCCTAACATGTACTGAAAATGACGTAAAATCACCTTTCAAAGCAGTCAGTTCATGCCCTTTTCAAACGTGTCTCCCTTGCATAAATGAGGTCCAAACAGTTGGATTACTTTGACTTTATGGTGTAAATGTAATGGATACAGGCATGCAAATATTTGGTATTTTTGTAACAACAAACGGTTAGTTAATTTAAAGAGAATTCATGAATCTGTTATAAATTGAACAAAGTATCCGAACAAGTTTAACAAACTTTAAGGGAAAACTGTGTCTATATCTTTTCATAGACTGATTTATTGAGCTTTCGGCATAGGTGCCAGGTTGCTATCAAGAAAAGTTCTGTAAAATAGTTTGACCAAAGACACAAGCTATCCGAAAAACTACTTCAGAAGTTCTAAAAAGCCTCCTTCAAGAAGTCGAACATTTTGTAAACAACTATATTACACAGAAGGTATGACGCTGCCATTTTAGCCGGGGCGGAAGTGCGCAGTAATTTCTCCGCATAATAGAATAGAATTGAATGCGTATTCAATTCTATTTTATTTTGGGGAGACATTATTTTAGTCTGATTCCCTGCAATGACAGTTGCGAATGCAGATGCGACGGTAAACTGTCTATGCATTATGGGAAACTGGCAGCTGACATACCTTCTATGTAATATAGTTGTTTACAAAATGTTCGACTTTTTGCAGGAGGGTTTTCAGAACTTCTCAAGTATTTTTTTCGGATAGCAACCTGGCACCTACAGAATCGCGTCACACGTGATTAAACACATGTACATACAACTAAACACATGTATATGTAGTTAAACACATATATATAATATTGCAAAAAAAATAACTACATAAACCTACGCAAGCGGATTATTAGTTTTCTGTGATGTTTTCCTTCTCGCAATTCGAAAAAAAACATGAAGATTACAATTCAGGTAAGTCATTTTCAGCCGACCAACTTTTCAACCAGCCGGCATGTTACACGTATGAAGACTGACAACTCTAATTGGACCAATCAGAGATGTCAGAATGTCTTACAAATAAATGCTCTTAATAACAAAACTGCTAACCGAAATCTTAATAGTTTTGTTCTCTCTATATGTTATATATAGTACCCATGCAACCGTGTATAATAAATTTTGACAGGGTATTAGTAATAGTAAATGATGATATTTTGAATAATATTTTTAAAATCAATTTTCTTTAAGTCGTAAAAGCAATGCAGAAATACAAATCAAACGTATGCTGTGATGATTTGAGGTGGAATTTCATTAATGGGTAAATATCAAACTTATTCCGAAATAATGAGTGTTCGGTGAGCAATTAGTCATGCTTTGACACCTCGGATTGCAGACTTTTCCGTGTTAATACTTGCAAACCTTGCACTATGCCGACGGGTTGTAAAGTCGGTCGGCAGAACGTGCTGATAGGTTAACTTGACATATGAATACTGGCAATCACAACACATTAAGTGAACACTTTAACAGGTTACTGGAGCAGCAAGTGAGAGAGAGAGATCAGTGTCTGTCTGAGATTGCAATATAATGTATGGGTGCTGGTATACAAACATTGTGAAGGTTACGTGTCAGTTCGAACTGCATATTTCTTAACGTACTATATCGCTTGCGTACTGGTTTGTTTTCTGACGATGACATCCTCGTCCGTCAAGATACTGGTCCACACGTATAATTAAATAATAATACCACACTTCAACACTGAGTGGTATAACAGGCGCGAGAAGCAGCGTTGTTTGCTAAATGCATGTCCTATTCATAGTCTTGATTACATTCAATGCTTGATTATAAATACAAACGTCTTGACCGTTTGTACAGAAACACAAATTTGAAACCGGAAGCACCTGACCGTAATTACTATTTTTTCATTGAAGTATTTCAGACCATTCGCATTTAGTTCTTCGATATAATGATGAAGTTTCCCTCTTTGTTTATTTATAAATTCATTGTCTTTCTGCCTGTATCTTGGATAGCAGGTGTTTCTGTCTCAGCCAATCAGAAACGATACCAGAATCTCCGCAAAAGTCAAACTTTTTTAGGAGAACTGTTCTAGAAATTCGTCTTGAAAACAAGCAAGCGTCGCAGATGATCAAGACTGCTTCGAACTCTGACACATGCACCAAGAAGCATTATGCAACCAACTTTTATACGTTTAAAGCATATCATATCAATTAAAATCATTTAACCGTTTTGTTCAGTTCGATGGTATGAATTCGTCATAGATATTGAATGGAATCGGGTGTGAAATGCCTGAATTTACCATGGAACGTAACTTTGGATAATCTGCAAAATTAGTTCCCTTGTAAATAAGGATTTTTTTTTTTTTAAATATTCTATTATTCATCATTTCTCCACATTTTCAATGAAACTTGACACATATATTCACTGTCATAAAAGCAACTAAGCTAGACAAGGTCCATAACTCTGTTATACATTTAAGCGGAAGTATACCCTTTTTTTACTATTTTACTTAAATATTTAATTCCCAATAACGTAACAAGGCATCGAAAGTCGAACCCTCTGTCGTCCGACAGCTCTTATTATTTGAATATGTTAAATTCGTTCTTCACCAGAGCCAGCGTCTGTTTGGTAAGTAAACGAATTATATTATATTCTCGCATCTGGAATAACTTGAACAATGCATATGAATTTATATGAGTTTAAAAATAAAACGCTCATTCGTAAAATGTATTCGTTCTGAATTGCTACTTCTGCTTGTTTTGAATACTTAACCCAAGTCAACCGAGTCGATATAAAAAGTAAAGCTATATTCTGCAAGGCAAGAAGTGAAACTAGGACAAGCCGACATCGAGATATCGGCACGAATACATAGTTCAAGGTAACATTTGGTAATTAGAGAATCAACCAAGCGCTTTCTTAGAAGTGTTAACAAACCAAACAAAACAGTGCACAATTAAAATAGAAAAAGAAGAACTATTTGTCTTGCCAAATCTACGCGTTTTGCCATAATCCAAGGGACAACGAAACATCTGTAGATTTGACATGATCAGTACCTTAAACTGCACTGTTATTGTTATTTTCTTCTTTGAATTTGTAAATTATATATAATGCCTATATAAATCAAACAAGAAAAACACGTAATGTAAACTAGCTGAAAAGAGAAAATTGCTACGGACAGCTATCTCTCCATTTTTTGAAAACGACCCATAGATAAACCGTCAATTATGTCAATTAGAAGCCTCTGAATAGCGAATAATTGACAAAAATAATCCTTTGCATGGGGCCGATACACCCTATAGACGCTATCTTACGCATTGTTTATTTTATTATATGCTTACAATAAATAAATTGGAAGTACTGAAGCTAATTTAAAATAACAAAATGATCCTAAAGGTGTGAACAAAGATTTAGAGTATATTTTTTATATTTGTGATATTTGAGTTGTAGCCAAGAATTTCAGTCGTTACTTAAAATTATTAAAATTAAGCCTCTTATAGTTTAAATATTCTTGATGTTAGTGCAATATTGCTAAACGAAAGTCAAAATTAATGTCAAACCGAAAATCCGGCACAACTGGGTCAATTTGCCCCATTAACTTTTAATGCGTTTTTAATTTCCTTTTGATTGTAGCTATCCTATTACTTTGTACTTTAAGATGTATTTCCTTCCCACAATGGACTATGTGTAAGTATCGCAACAGCCAACACTATATTATTGGGATAAAAGTCGAGAAACCTGGATGATGTGAAGGTATACGGTTTAAAAGCAGGAACAACGCGCCATCAAACGAAGTGCTTGTCCCGAGACAGCCCAAAGACATCTCAACCCTTGCCCAAAGACATCTCAACCCTTGTCCAAAGACATCTCAACCCTTGTCCAAAAACATCTAAACCCGTGTTCAAATTCATCTCAACTGTTGTACAAGACATCTTAATCCGTTTTCAAAAATATCTCAACCCGTGTTCAAATACATCCCAGCCCGTGTCCAGCGACATTTCAAACCGTATCCACAGACATTTCAACCCCTGTCCGAAACATCATAACCCTTGTCCAATACAGTTCAACCCTTGTTCAAAACATCTTAACCCTTGTTCAAAGCCATCTCAACCCGTATCCAGACATCTCAACCCTTGTCCAAAGACATTTAAAACATTATCCAAAAGAAAGCCGAGTCCCCATGCAAAAATACTATTGCTCGGGTTGGAATAAGCTTCTTTCACAATTAACAACGACCTAAAACAACAAACTTTTACAGTTCTACTGAATTATGCATTTATTAAAACCGGCATATGATAATGTAGAACATTTTAGTAAGAATATACCGATGGTGTTGGACGGAACAATCTTGGATGGATATCATAAACGCACAGATGAGAGTAATAATTGTGCCAAATGTTAGCGCCACCTGTCGCGTGTTGTTAAATAACGGCCGAGGGTCGACACATTGTTACGTACCGGCCAGCTCCTTGATACTGCCACGCACATTCCTGGAGATGGAACCTCAAATGAAGATGGAATCTCAAATGAAGATGGAATCTCAAATTGCGCAACGTCGATGATTTAGTCGTGTTTCTGACGCTGTGCTTCTGATTCTTCTGCTGCTGATGGTGATGCTACTGATGGTGATGCTACTGATGAAACTAAGTATGATGGATAATATGTATGAACTTAATGTGCGCTACACATCAACATTACAAACTATCAGTATATGTTTAAACTGATTTGTGAGCTTCTATCGTTATTTCTAAAATGTTTTTATATCTTTGATCATCGATTGTAATTCATTCAGTGGCTACTACAAACCTTTCAGAATGGCTTGTTTTGACGGTCAACACTATAAGTTGATGGGCACGAGATGCAACGTGATAAGCTGTATTTGAAGATGGAAATTCACTCAGTATCAATTTAGATGGTCAAGCGATTACTGCTATTGACCATTGTCCACCAACATTATAAATATTGATATTCAACATATTTCCATTATTATTAGTTTTGGGGCGAACCATTAAATGAAATTAATTTCAAGTTAATGTGTCGACGAGTGCGTTTAGATGTCAACTTCAGATGGATTTACTTTGTAATAAAATGAATCTAATTGATCAAAGTTTGCTTTGGTTAAAATATCGAAGTCATCAAACATTACTCCAAGCTCCTGTCCTGTCGAAGATATACATAGTTTGCAATTAAAATCAAGCTAAAGGGATTGATATCGTTTACACATTTTATATTTTTCATCCCGTTAACGACAGAATATATGTATAAAATAGGTGGAAAACGAATAAGAATGAATTTACACTATGAAAAAAAATAACTTAGTTAAATACTTATGAAGCTCTTCTCCTAGGGTTAACTTAGAACAAAACACTACGTTACAATTTCTTTAATGATTGTGTTTTGACATTCGTACCTATTGACACATTGTTTCAATTACACATGTTTTATAATTGAATTGTTGTTAAACGGTTCATTAACATATTGTTTGTGTTTCGACGAGCCGCCCTAGAGAGATGAGACGTATACATAGAAAAACTATCGAATCGATTATTTAGTATGGTTCTTTAACGTGCTCGGGGAAGAGACTCCGATACACGAGGCCGCCCGGTTCACGTCCCCATCCGACGGTAGAGGGAGGCCGCCCGGTTCACGTCCCCATCTGACGGTAGAGGCCAGGGAAAGTGTCGTTCCTAAACATTTAGTAGTAAAATAAAGATTATTTAATAAACTATTACAAGCAGAGTTGTAAGCGCAAATAAACCGTGGCATTTGGTACAATAAACCGTGGCATTTGGTACAATAAACCGTGGCATTTGGTACAATAAACCGTGGCATTTGGTACAATAAACCGTGGCATTTGGTACAATAAACCGTGGCATCTGGTACAATAAACCGTGGCATGTGGTACAATAACCGTGGCATTTGGTACAATGGCCCGTTAACCTTGGAATTATATGACTAAAGGCAAACCGAAAATATGCTGGATGAACGCATTTGATATGACAAAAACACTTAATAAATGTAAAAATAATCTACACTTAATTACCATTAACAAAGATACAACGTCTTTTGTTTTAGAGTGACTATTTAGTTATTCACGTAATTTGTGGGACACTGTAGCTCCATTCCAAAACAACCGTAAGGGACGCGTGCCAGAAAAAAGAACGTTAGGAAACGTTGCCAAACTTCCCAGTGCGGCTTTTCAAGCTTAAGAGTTCAATAAAGTATCTGATTTGGATGGATTAGAATGTTGTGAGTTTAATTTTGGCACCGTTTAGCCTAGTTTCAGAAAAAATAAAAGACGTATGATCTTTAACGAAACGGTGCCAAACTATCTTGACAGTCTGTCGTTTTAGATCGGACCTAAATATGTCATGGCATAGCTTTAGGTGTCATTCATAATTTGTGTCAATTTGATAAAATAATATGTTTTGTTAAGAATGACGAAACGTAATAGTAGGTGTATTCATGACTTGATTATTCATAGAATAAGGAACTTTGTTTAGGCGTTTGTAGAGTAAACTCGCTTAAAATAGAAGACAATAAAACACGCATTTAAAATGTATGATGCATGGTCTCTAAACTTAAGTAAACAGTTTGCATATAAATATGTCGAATTTGACAAGTTTGAAACAAAGTGGAGAAGAGAATATAAACACTTCAGTATGATTATCAACAGGGGGGAAAGTAAAACAAGACTATCAACTCTGTCTAATTTAACCAAGCGTTTATCTTGGCATATACAGAGGTGTTTTTAATGCTTCTCTCTTTTCGCAGATGTAGATCAGGTTTATATATACAAACACTAAAACTGACACCATTCACGCAACACTTTGGCAAACACCTGTCTTTTTGAATTTATTGTCATAGCCTGAATCCAAACCCTTTTACAACAATATGTTAATTGGAATCATTACCATTCCTGTCAACAGAAGTTAAATTAACACCATTTCTTTTCCTTCTTAAATTCTACAAACAACTGTATATAACCTCGTTTTAGATTAACATCATTGTCTAAAATACCTCTCGTGTGGCATTGCGAAAAGTCCAACTTTGCTACAGTCACGAGTACACAATTGTTGTCGGTCCTATAATAGGCGATAGGGTTACGCGAAATTACCAGGACAACAAAGGGCCGCCTAATTATGTACATGATTAAGGGTAAGTATATGCCTATTTAGGTTTTAAGTAAGGCAATAAGGTTAAGTTATTACTTGTAATAACATGGTATAATTCTTGACTTACAAATTATTGACACAGGTGATTCTAGCACACCGCTTCAATAAAACTTATATTAGTACCATAAATCTTTCGGAAACCAGGTCAAGTGTGGACTTAAATCATCGTCATTAGCTACCCGCTATCAACCATAGATATGCCAAGTATATTTTGTACGAACTCCACCTCAAGTGTTCAACTCTCAAAATATTCAGACCGATATTCCACTAAATAAATCATCTTCACGAAAAAAATCTACTTAAACGTGCTTTATAGTAATAAAACGGTTTCTTAGAGATTGTCAACGCCAACAAGCAGAATACAACAACTGCAGAATGCGGTATATTGAATCTGTTTGTTAATGCACATTTTCTCATTCCCCTTTATACCCGCTTTTATCGTTATCACACCGTATATGTCTTAAAGCAGCACGTATTTCATATCATACGTGTGCAGTTATTGACTATGGGTACTGGTGTGACCGGTGGACCAGGGTTCAAGCCTCAACGGTGACAATGAGTCTCGTCGGTTAGATTGCGACGTAAAGCGGGCGGTTCCGTGTATCGGAGTCAGTCATTCCGGGCACGTTAAATAACAACAGCAATCTGTTAGTCAGTAAAATTAAATTCGTATGTTTCCATCCCTATGTTTTCTCTCTGGAGCGGCTCTAAATAACATATAAGATGTTGACGAGCCGTTAAACAACATTTACAATAATTGAGTGAAGCTAAACACACACTACTTTAAAAGACACAGCAGTGACCTTACAATGTGAAGTAAAAAAATACCTTTACAACTAGAACGAATGCCAACTTGATTGATGGGATTTTCCTCACACTGCATCATGAATTTCACACAACAAAACATAATGGTCGAAATTCGTTTGACCCGAAATTGCACCTTAAATAGAGTAGTGTATGTATGTATACCAATATTTCGTTTTGGGTTTTATTTTCACTTACTCACTTTGTTGTTGTTCAAAGTTTAGGGTTGAGTGCTTGATTTGTGGCTTTCTAGGCTTTTGTTTTTATATTCATATATACATGATCATTGGTGAGTTCTGTTTATAGTGCCTTGTTTTTTAGAGAATATTTATGTACACTGTCTCATCGGTGTAATGGTGAGGTTTGTGGACCCTAGAACCTGATTTAAACACCCAGCGGCCTTTCTTACCGCCAATGACCCTCCCACATATGTGTCAGCTCTTTTACCTTAGTGCTGCTAAGTATTGGCCTTTTATTCATGTTTGTATAGATGTTGCTAGTTTCTGTGATTGCTTGTATAGATGTTGCTAGTTTCTGTGATTGATGTTTGTATAGATGTTGCTAGTTTCTGTGATTGTTTGTATAGATGATGCTAGTTTCTGTGATTGTTTGTATAGATGTTGCTAGTTTCTTTGATTCATGTTTGTATAGATGTTGCTAGTTTCTGTGATTGTTTGTATAGATATTGCTAGTTTCTGTGATTGTTTGTATAGATGTTGCTAGTTTCTGTGATTGTTTGTATAGATGTTGCTAGTTTCTGTGATTGTTTGTATAGGTGTTGCTAGTTTCTGTGATTGTTTGTATAGATGTTGCTAGTTTCTTTGATTCATGTTTGTATAGATGTTGCTAGTTTCTGTGATTCATGTGTGTATAGATGTTGCTAGTTTCTGTGATTGATGTTTGTATAGATGTTGCTAGTTTCTGTGATTGTTTGTATATATGTTGCTAGTTTCTGTGATTGATGTTTGTATAGATGTTGCTAGTTTCTGTGATTGATGTTTGTATAGATGTTGCTAGTTTCTGTGATTGATGTTTGTATAGATGTTGCTAGTTTCTGTGATTCATGTTTGTATAGATGTTGCTAGTTTCTGTGATTGTTTGTATAGATGTTGCTAGTTTCTGTGATTCATGTTTGTATAGATGTTGCTAGTTTCTGTGATTGATGTTTGTATAGATGTTGCTAGTTTCTGTGATTCATGTTTGTATAGATGTTGCTAGTTTCTGTGATTGTTTGTATAGATGTTGCTAGTTTCTGTAATTGTTTGTGGTTGACCTTTGGCCTTGAATGCTACATTTCATGTTCGACTTTTATATCCACGTCGTTTGAAACAATACAGATAGGTCGAAGTGGCGTGTGTGTGTAATTCTAAGGTTTATAGTCCGTCCGCCAACGAACACGTCAGGGTATACCTGACGCGATGGGCACAATAGAGTCTGGACTTTAGGTCGAAGTGGCATAGGCTGTTAGTATACTTCGATACGACAAAAACAAGCATTTTATACATATATTTGCGCGTGTCAATAATTCAACATTAACACAGTTTAAATCACCACAGTCACATTGTAAACGAGGTTCGTCGTTTAGCCTGTTTAACTTCAATGACAATCGTCATAAATCCGACGAATGACAGTTCACACTAGATCAAATATTTACCCCCATTTATTACTTTCATTAAAGCAAAAACGTGATGTTTTTACTTTGCATACGTTTTATTTACATAGAGCTGCATACATGTAGTCGGTCAATATCGTTTGAAGTTAAGAGGCGATCAAATGACGAGAAAATATTATTCTACATGTTGTTATTATATATTAATATACTTTTGCAATGTATTTGAAATAAACACGTAAAAGCCAAAGCGTTGTTAAACACTCGCTTGTAGATCAAAGCATTCTACAATGACACCTATTTGTAACATGTAAGAGTTTATGAATATTGAGTTCTGCTCAACCCGGGGCTAGGGGGCGTGAGCGGTAGCATGCATATTTCACTACCGTCCATGAACAGTCTCGATCAAACCGAGACTGCACTATTTCGTATATATCGTGTTCGGTCGTTTCCAAAGATCCACTCTCATACTCTTTTAATACGAGTTTTGAACATTATAACATTTTATAAATCAACCTATAAGCAAATGGATATTTTGAAGTTACAATACACCAGCATGAATGGTTCGTTTATCTTTATGTTCTCTAGCTTCAAAAACAAATTACACATATAATTTCTTTCAATAAAGTGACTTTTACGCTAGGTTCGAAATGACTCTTCTGAACTTTGCCAAAAGTTCAACTGGTCTAATGTATGCATGAATGCTGGTCAAATGTATGCATGAATGCAATGTAAATTTGTTTAATGTTTACCCTTTATGGGTCTGGACACCTACAGTATAGGTGGGTTACCTACAGTATAGGTGGGTTACCTACAGTATAGGTGGGTTGAAACAGAATTAAAACCCAAGTTGCATCAGTCATGCGACCTGAAAACGAGGACGAATCTTTATCAAAACGTTTAATGGGGTGAAAAACGACGAGGACGAATCTTTATCAAAACGTTTAATTGGGTGAAAAACGAGAATCTGAATATTTATGCAAAACATTTTTCTCTACAGATTTGTATGATCCTGTTTACAATTTGACAAAAGAAGGAATATATATAATCATTCATGACTCTCGTGAATTCATCATTACAATTCTGTATTATGGCTTCAAAAGCTATCGTTTATGATTTATAAACAGTTAACTTGGTTGCGTGCTCTTTGTCATGCGTTAATAAATTTAAAATATGAATTCAGTCTTGTAAAATGTCAAAAGTTCATTGAAGGAAGTGATTTAAAGGAAGACATTGCATAAAAAGCCGAATATAATTTCATTTGGCACGTAGTCGGTTTATAGTTTACAGTCTCAATTGCTCATACATTTGCGTCGTATATTTTAAAAGAACTAAGATTGAAACTGTTACGGAAAATAGCTAGAACCAATTTCTGTTGTGAATTTCGCACAGGTAATCGCATCGATGGCAGACACATATACAAACACTTGAAGCATATGTGGGCATTTGGGAATTATTAAAACCCGTCTTTCGTAGAGTACCATGTTCACTTCTAAGCGAATGGCCACATGCATTCTTTTTTAATCATATTTTATTCCAGATATGTTACAAGATATGTATTAAACATCACAATATTACTAGCAACATAAGCAAACGGATTGAACTAGAAGTTATTACAATATTTGTTACAAAAAAAGAGTATGAGAGTGGAACTTTGAAAACGGCCGAACACGATAAATACGAAATATTGCAGTCTCGGTTTGATTGAGACTGTACATTTCTCTCCATTCGTACTGTATTCGTATTTGACCTAATAACTGAAACAATGAGCGATGGTGAATAAGGTGTTTATTGCTTCGATAAACTGCGTTATCATAGTGATTTATTGTAATTAGTAGCGTTAATTAACCGACAAAGGACGATAGAAGATGAATGGAACGCGTCAACTATAGCGTAACTCGCTTTTATTATGTCATTTTTATACCTCACATAAAATCCTTATCATAGACAAGAATGCAAATTATTTAGATACAATGTGTCGCGAGGGTGGTATTGCATGGTGATATAAAAAATATCGCATGCGCAGCTTTGATACGTTGTTTGTTGTTTAATATGTGTTTCAGAACGAAGATGACGCTTTTCTGAGTTGATTTAAGTAAAAGTCCGTCCTTTAAGATGCAGGGACCGGGGCGACATAATTATAGATACAGATTCATCTTTACGTCAAAGGAGGTAGTCCTTGCTGTCGTGTACACAAGATAGCTCAGAGTTCACTTCATGGTGGTCATATCGGCATCGTTCAATTATATCGTACATTAACGGACTTTCAAGATTTGGCGTGTTTTAGTATCAATTAAGTATAACTTTAAAAACTTTTATTTTTTGTCAGGAAATGCCAAACAGAGATTGATAACAAAGCACAAGAAAACATTGTGAACAATCTCACAAAACAGTTTTTTTATTATACAATCTCTCAGAGGTACATGATGAATAATAATGCACTTGAATTACTAAAGAATTGCACAGTTATAACAACTGATACAATTAATAAGAAGTTTAGAAAAAGACTTGCGGTGCTCCGAGTTTACTGTGTGGGCTTGCGGTGCCCCGAGTTTACTGTGTGGGCTTGCTTGCGGTGCCCCGAGTTTACTGTGTGGGCTTGCTTGCGGTGCCCCGAGTTTACTGTGTGGGCTTGCTTGCGGTGCCCCGAGTTTACTGTGTGGGCTTGCTTGCGGTGCCCCGAGTTTACTGTGTGGGCTTGCTTGCGGTGCCCCGAGTTTACTGTGTGGGCTTGCTTGCGGTGCCCCGAGTTTACTGTGTGGGCTTGCTTGCGGTGCCCCGAGTTTACTGTGTGGGCTTGCTTGCGGTGCCCCGAGTTTACTGTGTGGGCTTGCTTGCGGTGCCCCGAGTTTACTGTGTGGGCTTGCTTGCGGTGCCCCGAGTTTACTGTGTGGGCTTGCTTGCGGTGCCCCGAGTTTACTGTGTGGGCTTGCTTGCGAATTAAGACAATACAATCAGCGATCCCGGAACGACTTTTATGATATGGGATTGATATTAAAAGATTATCCGATAATAATTGATTTTGCACGATAATCCGCTCATAATCTAGCCCAACTATCATAATGAATCGCCAAATTTAATTCATATTTATCAAACTGAAATAGGACGTAAACAAATTCTTACAATTTCAACCACGCTAAAATTTCGGCTGCTATTGAATTATCAGACGATATCTAAGTCACAGGGAATGTACTACTTTAGCGCGTATGAATTTCCCGAAACAAAACAATGTAGTATTTTGATATAAATCCGCGTGTAATATAACTCCCAATTAAGAAAGATATTACAAGATCACATATATTGTTTGCATTCGACGGCAAATATTTCATGTATACACTTCTCTGTAAGATGACAATGGAAGACGAACAACTATTCGTTAGGGTCACGCAAACAATGCCCCAGAACGCATTGTCATCCGAGCCGCCTAAATATGGTCTAAAGTTTCAGTTAGATTGATCTATATTGTACAAAGTTTCTGATTTATGGGACCCAGTCACGAAATGAGCTTTTAGAAAATGTTCTTCTTGCGTAAAATTATTAATACTGGAGTGTAGGTTATTTCCAGTAGTAACAAGTATGCCATTAACTATAGAGTCGAGTAACAAGTATTTCATTAACTATAGAGTCGATTGGATGCCGATTTATATAAAGTAGTGCTACTAGCCTAAAAAAACAAAATAAATTGCAATTTACTTTTCAGTGGTAAATAGTCCTAGCCTACTTCGAAATATGACAGATTGGTGATTTAGGAAATGTCAGATTTATTTAATGTTGTTCCCATGCTTTACTGATAATAAGATTATCAGCTGTATGGTAAAACTTCACATGTTTCCGTTTTGTTCCAACTTTCTTCCAGATTCATTCTGTTTTATCCTGTGACAGGAAATGAAACTTTGGAATGGAATGAGTTTGGAATCAATCGCATACCATTCCATTCCAATTCCATTCCAGGTTTTAGACTATGCCCAGATGGGTGTGCAGATTATTTGCAATGGTAAATACTAGGTCACGTCTAGGTTCGAACTATACCAGACGGGATTGCATTTTGTTTCAGTGGTAAATAGAAGGTCACTTCTTGTTTCAGAATATTTGATAGACTGGATTGTCAATGGCAGAGTAAACAGATGGTCACTGTCAGCAAAAGTATGTGGCAAGTAGAGCGTTGGTTATGCGACAAGTAAACATTTGAAAAGTACAGACGAACAGATAAACAAACATGGAGGAGGTAAGTTAGCACATGGAGCATCAACAGACAAACACACTCAGTGGAAAGCCAAATGCGAGAATAGAATGCTTTACTAAAATAAACAGTAATAGACACAGAACGTAAATTAATCTATTAAATAATGTCTGTTTTAATTAATATGAAACGTAACATGAAGGAACTGTTAGAGATGGGTTTTTTAATGAGAAAACCATATGCTTGTAATGCTTGTATATACGCAGAAAACAACGTATGCTGGCAGTCATATAATAGATACTGCTTCCGGTTTTAAAATCTTGAAGTTTATACAATCTGCAACTAGTTTTAAACTTGCTCGTATTGTTTCATTAATACGTTACTGCACACTATTTCTGTTTTTATTAGGAGAATATGAACATAAATGAAGCGTTTATTTCATTGCGTTTGCTTACAATGCTACAGCTAGGATGTTACGTTTATATCTTGATGATTTAATGCTTCTTATTTCAAAGGACGTACACATTTTTCAACAGTAATCTTGGTGGCTTTTTTATGTGTTTGTTTATTTATATTCCTATATACATGATCACCTGTGTTATACTCTTGCATCGTTTAATTAACGCAATCTAGTTTGTTCGAGGATAGCCTTACGGTGACAAGTTAGTTATATTGTTTCCTTTAAAAGCAAAACGAAAACAAATACAACTATTGCCTATAATGTCGATACAATCTTCTAAAATAACAAACACTTGAAAACCGTTAAACTCCCCAAAGCCTATCAAACATAATTCACTGTCACAGGAGTGATCATTGTAGGGTGTATTTTGAAGATTAGCATTGTGGAGAGTCTCCCTGTAAAAACAGTATACAATGTAGGCATACAAACAACTAGGGTAGGGCATACCGACCTTTAGAACTATTCGAAAGAGAAAATACGTTAGTCTGTTTTTATATAACTGTGTAACAGACAAACCATAAATCGCAATACCATTTTTTATTACTAAGCTTACTCGTGTTGGCTCAAACACATTAACTGAAAATGTTGCTAAGTTGTTGTCTGAATCGGCAGTCACATTCCTGAGTGGAAGTGACACTATGTAATGAATAGTTTATGTCATGCATTCCACTGGTCAAACAAACCCTAATCTACATTCAGTTAGTAATGTCATTTTGGACGAAGGTCAATTTCAGATTGTAATGATAGTTTCAATCACAAGACGCTGACATATCTGTGACTTCTTTCATCAATCCGCTAAATTCATCTCATGGATGAGTAGAAATGAAAACAGCTATATAATTTGACACATGAAAAAAAATCATGATTACAGTGGAAATGAATCCCAAAAATTCGTCAAGCAGGGCAAGTAATTTCCCCCATCAAATTCAACGGTATCTGGTTGCAGACGTCGATGTGCATTTAGCCCATACCCGTATTGTATTCGTAAACAATGTATGCCCTACCTGCCCTTGCAAGCTTTATGGGGATCAGAGTAATTGTCAGCGTTTGGTCAAATTTAATTTGAGAGCAGGTGACTTTTTCCGTTAAACGATATGTATGACCTCAACTGCCAGCTTTTATTTTGCCATAGTAGTTTTATTTTTACCTTAATTTTCTACCTGCACGGACATTTATTGATCATGGACAGTAAAGACAACAAATATAGATAAGGATCATTGAACGCCACCTGTGTTTACAAACCACCATGCAGACCCGATGTCTAACCTTTTGTTTCGGAAGCTGTTACTGGCGTCAGAGTGCTGATGCCTGTTCACTCTGACGCCGGTTAATGGTAACTACCCGTTATCAATACGTTCGTCCAGTAATTAGTCGAAACATAACGGGTGTTATTATTATTATTGACAGAACGAATGGAGTTGGTTAAATAACTGTATGAGCAGATATGTAATAATTGCAGGTTTCGTTTTAGTGAGCCTTTCCTAGGTTATCAAATATGAACATGGAACATTTTACTCAGTGTCCACCAAGTGTAACATCCCTTGCAATGTGAATGGTATTTATTACATTATGAACACGGAAAGCGTTGTATGTGGTTTGTTTTAAATAAATAAACGAAGATTTACAAAACCAACACATTACATTATAAAGCCCTCAAAAACAAACAATGTACATTGCTTAAATTAACCGAATACAAATCACACATATTCATCCGATTAGGTCAATTGTTTACACGTTAAGCTACGGACGCAATACACCGCCTTGTCACACCCCGTGACTTAAAACAACTATGATCGTAATCTCTCTAACGTAAAACCGTCGGAATCCACAGCCTTTTGTGGCAAACGTGCCCTATGCCCCACGGAAGAAAGATTGATAATCAGGCGCAAACCATCAGATATGATCTTGCGGACAAGATCGCTACAGTTACAATGTTACAGAAGTGTTTCCCATTATCACCTAATTCAGGAATTTTAACACCTTAGATATTATTGATTGTATCAAGGTATCAATAGAGTTCATTTGGGGATTTCGATTTGCAAACATATTCATGTCTGTTTTGAACTCTGTGGCAGACATAGTCATATTGGAAACTTAGATATGGATTTATATGTATTCAACTGATGTTAATCAATGGTTCATTAATGAAATCATTCTATTCGCGTATAGGACATGTACGTGCATTTGTCTTCCAACCTGTCATATTAGATTACAATACGCTAATTACTTTAAAAAGTAAAACACATATGTAATAAAAACACATATGTAATAAAAACACATATGTTATAAAAACACGCAACGTGTTATCATGTAAATTAAGTTAAAGGCCAAACCGTTTCTGCTGTTTGAATACATGATATTCAGATAAAACTGGAGAAAATAAGAAGTCTAAACCTTACATTTTGTGTTTGGTTTGTAAAGAAAAGAACAAAGTGCACATCTGATGTTCGTTAATTGACATGATTACATTGTTGATAATCATAATTTGTGCGACACTTCTACTTGTTTCGTTAGATCACTCATAGCGACATCGTCAACAATATTAACATTAAAATCACCAAGAAGCAACATCAGATGCATTCGACCACGGATTGTATCGATCGGATATTTTTGAATTCTGCTATATTTTGATATCTGATTATGCGATACTTATTGCATCTTATAAAATGATTTATATTTAAAAGGTATATATATTACACGTGCCTGCATATTCAAAGCAATGCCACACTGTTTTGTATACACACATGTCTTGTCTAATGGCATAGGATAGCTTTGATGAGACTATACATTAGTCAGAATATGCTTATTGTTAACCTTAACGGAGATGATAGAGACATTGTGTGAAGTATTTGTTAACAATATTAACATCAAATTTGCATTAAATCACCTGATGTACCCAGCCGTTAATAAAGAGAACTGATTAGAAACGTACGCTTCGTTAAAAAGGCACGCTGACATTTTAACTCTTGTGTTTACATAAACAAGAGCTGTGCTATAAATAAACATTTTGGATCTGCACTCTTCCTGTGTTGTGCTTAGCGTCGGCGTCGCGTGTAGAGGATACAGCGTAATTAGTACAAACATATTTATTCGGCATAGCGTGTACAGTTTAATTTTATTCAGTTGATGTGTTAAACAGTAAGACATACTGGGCCTTTCTGATATATCTGAAACAAATATGATTGGCAATTAATACAGTTAACCCAGAATCTGAGAGGGAGGCAGCTGTATTAGGATGGAATGTCAGAATTGTAGACAGCACGCCTTGTTTACAGCCCCTAACTAGTAAACAACACTGAAGTTTACGACACCATTACGCGTAAAGGTTTTATTTGTTATATTCTTAGAACGCTTAATTTTCGTCATAACGGTAAATAATGTCATATGAAAAACATAACTGAAAATAAATAACTAATTATTTTAAGCGATTTGGCATACGCTACTGAATGCATCTTTAAGTTTGCACTCTTTAAAATCTCAAATATGTAAGAAATCAGTGCAAATAGGTATGTATGTACGATGCATTTAATAATGGCATCAATCATGTTACGGGTTTAGCAAGATAATTCAAATTCCTACGTTATTGTTCTGACTGATATATAAGTTCTCAGAGATTCCGGTAACAAAAACTCGAAATATTTTTTAAAATAACGGATTTCTATAATCTGATTTCCTATTGCATACATTGGCTATTTCACTGATTCTTTCAACTGCTGTTTCTTTTAGCACTTGTTCACGTCTTCGCCGTACATAAAGGCACTAAGGTATGATCAGTAATGATAAGTTAGTCTGACATAATGCGTGTGCATGCTGTGCAATCTCGTTAACTGTGATGGCACAATATACCACTGCGAGAGTTCAGTGACTCCAGTACGACTGGCGTCGTCATCAGGAACTCTCCGGTTTTGGTAGACACATTAAACTATATTTACATAACACGTACTTGCATTTCATATTCATTCTCACAACTCAGTTACAAAGGTGCCCCCTAAGGTAAATGAGCAGGTAGTGAAGTGTCAAAAAGAATATCAATATGGCAAAAGCATTACACGCAAGATGCTGTTGTTCTTCGTTGTTGTTGTTTTCGTTGCTAATAATACAACAAACTTAGCTTCTTGTTGTGTGTTCAATCAGTGTTCAATCATTGCCAGCTGGGTAATATTGGCGAGTACTTGGATATGATTGTACACCGTGTGCAATTACAAAACAGTTCCATAAACTGGTGTATTAATTATAAGGCGTTTCGAATTTAAAATAATCATATCATCTTTCTAATGAAATAATTGACATACAATAAATCAGTTATCCACAATTAACATAACTGCATCGTCGTTCTGTGGATATAATTGGCATATAATAAATCGATTATCTTTTCAAGATGTGGGTCGAAATAGTAATTTAAACAAATTAATTTAATTGGAACAGCAATTTAACATGATTTTAATCGTAACGAAATAACTACCGCAGGTAACGGTAATACAAGTCTGTATATAATTGCATAAACGAACAATTGACATCTTTCTAAATTTGTAAAATAAAAAATACGGACAAACTTGACGAAATTAGATATACAAATGACTTAAATGAAGACATTTCCGCAGTTTTTGACGGTAGTATGTTTTAGAATGAAATAGACTGGTAGTATGGCTTTATGGTGTTATGGTTCGTGAAGTGTGCTTACGGTGTCAGAACGGTGACATTCAGCCCATTGAACACAATGTAAATAAGCTTTTGGAGATCAGTCAAAAGTTCCACAACACTCGTTCACACAAATACACTTTAATTCTGTGTATCACACACATTTATCTCACAAACTGTCCCATATCTAGATAAAAAAAATCAGTTTTCAACCTTTCGCGTCATGCATTCCCACTATAAGTATTTTGAAATAAACATATTTCAAAACCGCATCTCTACATGCACTCTGTGCTCATATACTCTCCACAGACATAAACCAGACAAACACAGTAAAATACTTGTTATTTATGACACTTTAACATCAAATTGGATTTAACTATCAAATAAAAACAAGCTTAGGAAAAACACATGCAAATTAGAAACTTTGGATTTTTCCATGGAACTACTTTAGCATTCTACGACCCGGAAGTATTTTCTGACTGGTCTAACACCTTACACTCTCCGAAAAACATCTGTACAGCCCGCAACATTTACCAATGTGCATACGTTTAAAAACAATTGTTACCGATACACATGATACTGCCACAAATAGTGATGAATAATAACAAAACTATTAAGTTCACCAACACTTTGGAAATGGTAGTTTGTGTTTCCACAGGAAGTATTATTTTCATCCAATGTATCCGATGTTTGGTTTGAATTGCAATTCGAATTTGGGACAATAATCATGATAATACGAGATATGTGTTTTAACCTGTAATTCAATGCATGCCACATTGATAAGCAATAGAAACGTCACCCAGTATTCCAGATGCTGTGGTTGCATGGTCAAATGATATCTCTACAAAGTTATCAAGAACGGGCAGTGTAACATATTATGTAACAGAAATATGCAGCATAACAAAAAGTTTGCTCATACGATATTTCCAGAAGCATTGTAACAGGCTGTTAATACAGAAAACTTAATGTTATTGAATATCCTCACTCGTGAAATAATATAGGACATTTCATGGAGTCTACAACCCTAGTAAATGGTAAAAAAAGCAAAACACTAGACGACAGTTTGAAACAATCAACAATTAATTACGCTAAGCTTATCATCTAAACTATACATGTTTGCCAAAGAACATCAAAAACAAAATATTCCAAAGCAAGATAAAACAAATGAAAGATATTTATTTTAGCTACTTAAAATCAGATTATATACAAATCAACTATTAACGTATTCATATAAAAAATACAAAATGGTTTAGTCTTTGAGAAATGAGGAAAAACAAAAACTTTTAACCAAAACGCGAAGACAAACGGACGGACGGACAGACGAAAATCGCCAAACTATAAGCCTGGATTTGCTAGGCAATCCGGCTAAAAACTAGGAACATGAAAATACGCAACTGAAATATTAAGAGATATTCACCAATGTTATTGTGTCAGTAGTTTCCCTAGGAAGTTGTTCGCGTGTTTGATACCAATTTGTGTTTGCATGTCTACAGACACATTTAACACACTTGAACAATTAATTAGGTATTGAGTTTTAAAAATGTATCAACATGTTTCAAATCTTTTTTATTTTGGTGTCAGCCATATCTAACACGATCCGTTTTCAACAATGGATTAACACTTGTAACGTACTATTAAGCGAAAACAGCTTTCTTTCAAATAATTGAGAGCTGCAGCCTTGGGTTTTATTGCATTGCCACTGAGCAGTTGGTGTCCAATGTCAGGTCGTATTGAGCGATATATAATGCATCCATGGTTCTGTCTGTAGTATGAAAGTAATTATAAATCAGTTATACGGCATTAAATGTCGTCATAGCGGTTGCTTATGTTTGTTTCAGTGCATGGGTTTGGTATGTTTTAAACACTCATTTTAACGTAACATGTGCCAAAGGCTAGTGTGATTACTCCACTGATTCTAAAAAGATAAACAAAATAATAATCAAAGACTGTTCATATACGCGTTATGTTATATAAAACCACCTCAAAGAAAGGGGAAGGAAACGACCGTGCCCTACTCTTACAATTAGATATATTATTATGGTTACTGAACGTGCTATGAGGATCGAGTCCGATTCCGAAACATGGGAACTTCCGGTTTAAACGTATTCTACCCGCCTGGGCTTGAAATATTACCTAATATGTGTCATGTGTGTTCTAAAATACAAGCAATGTGTCAACTTGATGTAAGAGTTCGTTTGTTGCATTTCCTATTTACCAATTTAAAGTGGGTTATACACTGACATGATCACAATGCAGGAAATAATTTAGTTTCAATGCACGACATTACGAAACCATGATGCGATATATAGCATAACTACTGCTTTGTTTCCAAACAATGAATAACAGTATCGTTGAATGCCGACCGTGTCTAAAAGTTTTGCCAAGTCATTCCAGGGTTTCCTCCAGAAAATTGAGAAGGCCTGTTGTTTGACATTTAAATTCATGAACTGGTCTTAAAATTTACTCTTGGTTATACAGAAAATAGTCTGCATTGGAAAATAACAAACAACGTCATAGTTTTGGACCATATAGTAACTGATAAGGTCATAGATCTGCATTTAAATAGCCTCAGATGACTGACAATAAAGGCTGAAGGAATGTTGTTGATATTGCTTTTCATGCTTTAGACAGGAAGGCATGTTGCTTGCGACATGCCTTATTGCCCGAGGGGGAACCCTGCATTCAATAACTTCAAAAATAACTATATCGTCCCCAAACAGAATATGGATACAACTCAAAAATTGGTATAGCGTTATGTATATAACGTATTTGTTATTCTTATAATTAAATTTAATGTAAACACATTAAAATAATGCGCGTAACGTGTTTACACGCCGATATATGCGTAATTGTACACACGTTTCGTTGGCGTCTACGTTTTATGAAATTTACAATAATGCGCGACAATCCCTTTTGAAATCATTTTCTTCTTAATTGTGGGAAAAGAAGTAGAATCAATTGAATGAACTCTTAATAGTTTTGTATACCCCTTACATGAAAGGAACACTGAGAACCCGTTGATGTTTACATTTATACGACACCCTGTTGAAGAAGAACATACAGCAAAGAATGGCTCTACAAACGACATGAAATCCGACACGCCTTCTACATTGAATAATTTCAATTTTGATACGAAGTACTATGAGGTAATATGAAGTGGCGTCCATGTGAAATCTTATTTTCACAGAGATGTCCAAACCAATAAGCAAACATCTTGAAAATCAACCCAAAGAATATCATTTATTTAATTTATGATGTACTTAGACACGTTTATACAGTTCCAGTTGTATATGCCCTTTATAGAAACCTCATTAAGAGTTAGAAATTACTTTTCTGCAGTTTGAAGGTTCGGCCTTAATGTTACGTATAATATATCTATAAAAAAAAATACATCGTTGAAGAGGAGTTTGCACGTGTTCTAGTGTATACCGTGCACAATATCTTACAATATTTGACACCATGTGTATGTTTAGCCGTTGCTTTTGATAGGCGAATTGATATATTTGCGAATTTATTACTCCTATCGTTCCCTCACTTGTAAAGTGTGTTTCATCTCTTTAACTACACTGCCCTCTAATCGAAGGCTCTAGATGCTTTTCTCCTACTTTTTGATTTATTAATTTAACAAATTCGTTGAGTTGATGCAACATCTTCCATAAATTCGGTTACCAGATCTTACTGATTATTATCTAACCCGCACCTGCAATCACGTCAATGACAGCAACTGGGTTATCAGGAAACGCCGCATCCTGCAGAATGGCAAATAACTCATCAGATGCATAATGAATGCGCGTTTGTTTTCACTTCATTCTTAAATAGGTGCACGTGAAGCAGTATTCGTTTTGCAAACCATGTTTTTTGTAGATGGAACACAGTATAGCTTGTGTAACAAAACTTAACATTGCGGTACCGGCGAACGTTAATGGTAGCAGTGGTAAGTATTTAATTGCTTAAGATGAAGTTCAAATTACCCTGATGTAGTGTGCATTAAGTTCGAGTAGACAGCAGGAGTTCATATTATGTAGATGATATATTTTCATTTCCTTTCCCAAACAATGAATCTATACATTCCGAGATGGTTTCTCTTTGTCAAGTGCAATAATAGGCACATCAGACACTTTAATAACTTTCCAGGTCAGTGTTTTATATTTTTTCTGCTTTATGCTCGACGCTGTGGTAGTGACGTTTAATTTCAAATAATTCGTTTTATCACTCATATATTCGATTTATTAACGGAATACAGGCTTTAAATAAATATATCATTCGATATTTGTCATAAAGACATAGCAAAACTGTTTGAAATGTTTCCCTAAGCGAGCGAATGTCGATTAATGCAGGGACTCTCTGTTGACGTTTTAAATCGTTATCATGTATCTAATCCATAATTGCAAGGGAGAACATTGATGTGAACGCAGACCTAATAACAAATAGATTGGACACTATGAAAATTGTGTAAATTTCAAGTGGCACAGTTCGAAAATTTCACAAAATATTTCCTAAAGTTAAACACACATATCATGAAGAGTTTTACAGATACAAGTTTCATTAATTCCAAATACCATCACAAATTTAATTTTCTTTCTAATGAAAGCACTTTGTTTTCTCTTACATTGAGAACAAAAAAGCAGTTTGATGGAAACTTTGACTATGTCAAAACATTGATTTTTTTAGAGAAAAGCGAATAATGATGACATTTTAAACTTTAAACATTTTTTTATACAATTTCTTATTTTGAAAATAAACATAAATTATTATAATACCATTTAACTATTCACTATGAATCTTTTGGATGTATTCTCATCAAAATCGGTGAATAATTGAGAGAGAAGATAGAAGAAAAAGTTAAGGTTCCATGTGATGTTTTGGTTACTTCATTGGTTAAGATAGGAAGTTTCCTATCTGTTTATTAATATGTCTGTGATGTGAACGCATGTTCAATCATAATTTCAAATAAACAGTCAGTCGTTCATTTTGAATAGGTGAAATTATTACACGTATATCAAGCCGAGTTTTACAAACGATGGGGATAGTATTTCCCACTTGCAAATTCAAATTAGGGTATCTAGTTACGGGTAAATATCTTTTATTTCGCGTTGTACTCCGACTTCTTTTCTTCGTCGCTGTGTTATTGCAAGATATAAATGAGGTATTCGGGTGGAATGACACTAATGTAGTGTCGTTACACTTTTAAGACGAAGATGGTACATGGTTATAAAGGTTTAAAATAAAGACGTAGTAGAGGAATTTGTACTGTTAAATGTTGACTCTGATGATTTCAGAACGATTGACTAGAACCAGCTAAAATGCTGTTGAAGTTGTATAGATTATAACGCCTCCTGCACTATTACTTAGACATAACCCTCAAGGCTGGCCATAAGTTGTTTACAAAATACAGCTTAAGGGTTTAAGTAAAAAACATGAGATAATTATATATGACTGTTTATTTGTTTGTTTGAATGTTGTTTCACGTCATTTGTTTAGCACACGTTAGGCCATATATCACGTTCGATTTGTTTGTGGTAGAGGCAGACCACCTCAGTATCCTTGGGTAGAAACAGTACTATATACCTCTATACACATGTACTAATTACACTAAACATGATTAAATAATGACTTGAGATATGACGGTGACTGGGAAACAAATAGAAATAGTACTAGAATTATAAAAGTCGTGAATATGAAAGCTGAATAACGGAAAACCATTGGCAAATATAATAATACCAGCTGTCAAGAAATCTGCCAGAAATGTATAAACCGAAGAAGACGAGTAAAACAGATATACGCGTGTACAATGCGGGAGTGGTATCGGTTTCTGTATTGCACTGCCAGAAAATTACGGCACAGAGATGTATAGAGTCAAACCTATTTCAAGAGACCATTAAATGTAAAAGTAAAATGAGTCTATTAACACATGTGGTCTCTTAGTATAGGATAGAGGTTATGAAGCGAACTCGTCATCATTAAGAAACCGAAAGGGAGGGAGAGTAGCGTAGCGACAGACCGCGGTTTTCTTAATGGTGAATATTTCTCTTTATATGCTCTATCCGACTTAGTGTTTACCATAGGGTTATCGACATTCTCTATATAGGTAACGCTCTAACCTGCGAAGAGCGCTGGTAGTAAATTCTTCATGATTTTTTTTTAGCCAGTATTCGAAATTCTGAGCCATCTATTTGGTTTAAAAATTAGGGTAAACATTAAATACAGTTTTATTATAATTTAAATCAACATGAAATGAAAAGCTGACCTTTTAAAGAAAGTGATATTGTAATGGGGCCCTTGTGCAGATTTTACTGTATATATATTCATTTTTTATTTTATTTCAAATTCATAATCCTCTATTTCACAAGTAAGTTTACATAAATTATGTAGGCTCGGTTGTATTACAAAGGCAAAGTAACAAACACGAGAGATATAATTGAAGTTAGATCCACCACATAACAAGAAGTCTTCAAAAGAAAAATAATAATTGATTGGATAATTGATAATGGGAACGGATACCGCATAAATAGGTAAAGTAAAGTACATAAATAGGTAAAGGAATTTTTAGCAAACCACCCGAATATATAAATAGTACACCATATGGCTCAAGGGTCACACTATTTACATATTTGTGGTAAAGTGTTTGTATCTGTTATTTACTAGGCATATTTAACGGCTATCGAGCGATAAAGCGCCTGTAGGAAAGGGCAATAAAAGTCGTATAAACAGATCAAATATTGAACTTCTTGGTTCACTGAAAACAGTCACAGTTTCGTAATCAATATGACAAATATCATTATGGCAATGTCTACAGGACAAACTGGATGGCGTGGGCAGAGTCTGGTGCATGCCAGGGATCGTTTGCGAACAGGCCTCTTGGTCCTTGGGGACTTTTTATTATGCAGATATATATGTACTTTTCAGCCTGATAAAGGACTTCATCCTATAAAAAGTAGCCGTTGGAGTTCATATCTCACGATTCCGTTTTGGAGCAAATGTATTTTAAAGATAAAAACTACTAATTACACTATCCATGATTAAAAAAAAGATGGATGGGTAGATAGATGGATGGATGGATGGATGGATGGATGGATATTCTTTTACAGTTTCTCATCATTAAATACATAATTTGTAATACATAATTATAATCACATGCCAGGTTACACATATTTCTACACACTCATTTATAGTTGAATTTTCAATACTCCTTAATTATTCATAGATCAATCAATCGCATGTTTTAATCAATAATCAAAGGATATCAAAAACAAAAGGAATTATATATAAAATAACAATTTATGTGAGGATATACTTGAATATGTTTTAAGAAATAATATTTGGAATAGAACATCTGACAGTAAACGCCTCTGACAAATATTTACTTAAATTAAAAAGTTCTTTCTTCTTTGAAAAGTGTAGAAGTGTTACAAATTTAAATATATTTGGCCTTTGTATGTAATATTTTCTGATATATTTCTTTCTAATATCATTATAAGTTGTACACATTAAAACAAAGTGAAATTCGTCTTCAATTTCAGTTGAATTACATATTTGACAAACTCTTTCATTTCTTTCAATCCTATGTCTTGCATAACGACCTTTCTCAATTCTTAAGCTATGTGAAGATAACCGTAATTTAGTAAAAACACAAACAAACAGCATTTCGTCACTGATTCTGAATCGTATGTTCCCTTTTATATGCAAGTTGTTTGCGAATATACATGACCTTTTATTTAACTTGCTTCAATATTGTTTAAATGCATTTGTGACAAACAATGCAAACAATAATAGGACGTAAGACAGCATTATAGAGGTTTGAAAGTTTGAGTCATGCGTATAACGCAAGGTGGAAACCATGTCCTCTACCTTGCCAATTACCAATTAGAATCAATCATGATCATCTTCCAATTTTCTCATTTAATAAAACGTTACATCAGATAACATATTAGATGTGTATGCTTGAGTACGTGGTAGTAGTACGACATGTGATCAGGTGTGTTTGACAACAATCCTCGTACCGATAAACAATATTATGGATACTATAAATTGATATCAAGAACGCACACGTGAATCAATGACAAAGCAGAATCGTTGTCAGTTTATTATTTATGTTCAAGTTTGAATATTTGGTCAAGAAAAACTACAACGATTTTATTAAAGGCCTATATTCAGAGTAGAAACGTTACATTTATGTGTTGATTTGATGACCTATTCTTTAAAACTTATTTGACGAATTTATGAATTACACTTTTCTTTATTTGGTGTTTAACGTCATTTTTCAGAACATTTTAGTTTATGTATGACAGTCGGCTTTTAGTTTATGTATGACGGTCGGTTTTGAGTTTATGTATGACGGTCGGCTTTTAGCGGTGGAGACAGACCACCCACTTATTCCTGGGAAGAACCAGTATACTGTATCCTCCCGCCATCTGTAAGAATCAACAGTTTCTCACTTACAACTCACAGATAATTATAATGTATGTTTAATAACATGACGTTTCCATTTATTTCGTAAAGTAGTTCTCAGATTGTTGCATTTGTTTTCTTTGAGCGTGCATGTGTTTGCAGGTGTCTTGCCTTGCATAATTATTTGGATCAGGTGAGTAGTTGTATTCTACGTAACATTAATGTTCACGTGTCACTATAATTAACGATATACTTGCTACTTATACACGATGGTGTGTTGAAATTTAAATTAATTTCAAATGTAACACATAACCAGCCTATACTACAGCGCATCGCATAGTCTGTTTAAGCAATGGTGTTGTCAGTGTTAGCCTTACTATAATAACAGGATCTCTATCTTATCATGAGAAGAAATTTAAATTAAATTCAAAAGCAACACACTAAATGAGCGACAACTACCAATCTGTCGGCGTTCTTGATGAAAGGATCGATAAGGAAACCAGTACACCCAATAGTAGTATTTGTGACCTAAAATATGTAGGATAGATTCCGGTTGAGGTAACCTTTTCGAATTAGCCTCATTTCTCATTCAACTATGGGTTCCCTGTGGCGAGTTCTTTTCAGTTTGGTTTCAACGGTAGGAATGAAAAGATGCGTAGAGCGAAAATGAAAACAGGGTTGTTGACACTTGCTCAGTGTCAAAGTAGTAGTGTGAATCCTTCATAAACGTCAATGAGCCAATATTTGCATACACTGACAATTCAGGACTAGGGCAAGCTAATGTAACAATGTAACAGAATAGGTTGTGTAAATGTTACCAGCCATGTGGTCCGTGCTGCAGTGAACAATCACTCTTTACCGCGACTGTTAAACATATCCATTGAAGGTGTCAATATTTTTTTCTTATTTTTTTTATAAAACTGGCATGCGTTTTTCCCGCATGAAATCTGTTGTTTCTTGCTCAGTAGAAGCTAAACCAAAATCCGTCGCATGCCGAGCTACATACGGGGTTCATGGTGGTTCATGTGTGATTCATATAAAATGTACAGGTTGAAGGAACGTTGTTTGGACCTGTGATAAAATGTAGTTTGTTTGCTGTTCTTGTATCAATTTTACCACGAAGCCTATATTTATTTATATGAAACGTGGATGATATTTGGCGGGAAAGTATCCCGCCCCAGGCAACATGGTGTCCCACTTTCCATACGTGATCTTACAGGTAAACACAAATCCATGAATATACATTTACGGTATGTTAAACGCACACAGAAAATAAATTACTAACGCTTGTCGAATGACGGACGATCAGTCTCCATTAACAACGCTTGATTTAATGTAACTTTCGTAACATCTAGTCATCGTACTATCACTAGAAACAGTATGCTGCAAAAAGATTGTTTTATGTCAACTTGATAATGCAATAATTGCTCAAGATGCATTCATGGTGTCACAATAAACAAATTGAAGACATACGAGTGTATGAAAGGGAAGTATATCGTAGTTTACCGCTCTTGAGTGCATCTGAAATGGTGTATAGCTGCTTAGTGTGTCTGTGTTATATCCTAATCTATTTTACCTAAAAGGTTCAAATAAATATGATCAATATGACTATTGGGCGATTAGTCTAAAAATCTAATTATTTTCAATATGCTTTGATTTCCATTATATTTTTATTTAAAGCCTTGGCAGTATATTCGCAATAAACAACTGCATTAAACTGACCATCCAAAACGAATAAATCACCAAAAGTGTTATTCTTTTACAGTTTTGTTACTTCGGTGATCATTAACTATGTATGAAATATAAAGAAAACAGATAGTTTATACAGTAAAAATCGTTTGAACCGACTGTCTTGATGTATTTGACGATATAGCGTAAAATTACTGTTTCCAATCGCTTCGGTGATTTAAACGGTCCCCTGTTCATCAGTTTATAAGAAATAAATGTACACTCCTGAATTATAAATAAATTGTCCAGAGGCAAGCAGTATGTTGCCAGACAATAAACACAAAAGCTAGCTAAATTAAATACGACCAGTTGAATCTTTTGTTTAGGATTGAGTTCGGGGACGCCAACGTAATACGTTATACGGTGACTGTGACAGGCTGTACCATTGCCCCGACAGCCTTTTCATGAACCGTCGATAACGTTTGGCAATAATATAACAAACGAAAGTATAGCTAGCTGATAATTGCGTGTTGGTGCTTTCTTTGATTATCATAACAAACTGATAAAGACCCTTGTAGATGTCACAGCTGATTCACTCGTAACCTTTATCAGACTGGAAACTAACTCGTATTTACGTCTAATTGTGTATCTTGAAATGAGCTGTGTCCGTATATATATAAATATACAGTTTGGCGTGCCACATTCGTCTGGATACGGCTTTTAATCCTAACCATAGCACTGACCCATGTCGAACGCTGAACTACGAGAATTTCCCACATGTCTTGAAATTCTTGTAAGTTACTTCGAGTTGCATTCATTTTTTTACAGAAAATATAATTATCGCACCAACAGCCAATGTCATAAGGCGCCTTTTCCAGCTTCCACTGACGAAGGAAGACCACGGGTGACCCTCCAGGCAATTTTCGTGCACGAGCGAGCACCTGGGTAGAACCACCGACGTTTTAAATATGGCAAGGGAAATGCCGTCTAAGCATTATATAATAGTAAGGCGTCAAAAACTGCAGTGAAGGAAATATGTCGTGATTGCCAGTTGGACATTTAGAAATACTATGAATCGCCCAGCAATCAATATCAACTGATACTGGCAGGGGGTCCATCGATGGAAATTACCCGTATCAGGACAGGCCTGTGTCCACTTAACACTACCAATGCTAACATATTTAGTCGCAATTTCATTGATTTTGTTCAGAGTTCCAAAAATGTAAACAATTCGGAAATTTCAAATTAGAACGGTCAATTGGGCATTTGAGGTGATTCCCGCTATGATATTGTAGAATAGAAGTACAGATATTACAAGTATGTCGATGGAGAGTCGTTATCGATACATCTTGATAGTTGAACCGTTCTTTATAATCCCCCTAGACCAACACAAAAGGATGGCACATGCCGGAACCGAAGAACAATTAAAATATTACTACGCGGAACACAACAAAGATGGCGAAGTGCGTGACAAGATATTCTGCGTAAAAAAGAAACTAATCAAGACACAGCTAAAGAATGACAACGACAAAATAATTAGCCCTACTTATGACAGGTGCCTCATTTTACGTTTTCGTGTATAGTTGGCAAACTGATCTCTCCAATTTACCTTTTGAAATTTAACAATACAAATTTGACTAACCGTTTCTTTTATAACATATGCCTTCTATTCATATGCTTTTCAGATATTAAGATATTTCAAATGCGCTAAAGTCAACCAATTTCATCATTATATTTTCTTTCACTAATCAAATGTATTAAGAGTTTTCTGAATTATTTTCCCATGCGTCAGAATATATATAATTCAACCAAGGATTTCTGAAATTAAATATTTAAAAAATTGAAAAATCTAGTAAGTATAACTGTATCCAACTGAGTATTGACCAATGGTCAATATTGATCCACGAACTTCTTCTTCAGCATTTCCCTGAATGATCGAGCACTAATTACAAGCAATAACCAGAGAAACAAGGAACATACAACAAACAATGCTTTAAGGAAATAATTCCGCAGCCGCAAGTATTAGTAAGGTTGGTGAACCTCTCATTCATTTTTCTTCTCGTCATTTAAAACAGTAGCTTACTTGGTGCATTATCGTCGTTCCGTTCGACGCAAAATAGGATTATAGTCGCCTAATATAATTACAGGCAAAACACATGCAACTTCCGTTCACGGTGGAGTGTTATTCAACGTCAAAATCTGAAAATAGTTTTATGAATGATACCAAGTGTAATGCATATTTTAAGACGATTATTTTTGATTATTTTGTGGCATAATTCCGTCAAGTGCTCAACCACTTAAGCTCATTAAACTGTGGCCTCCTTCTGGGTATATGGCGTTATACACGTTTATTCTAAAAAGGTTTTGCATTGTGTCTATTGGCTTCCTATATATCTCTTCTGTGTCGTCATTTATCGTCATTTATCTAACGTTGGAATTCAAGGACTTGCAAACCAAATCTTACATTGAATTGTTAGATGCTCTTTTAATTATCAAATTTTATATTTTTGTATTTAAATGCACTTGTATTTTTTCAGTAAAGCTAAACCAGTACCAATATTGAATTATCTAAAGCAGTCTGGCACTTCTCTACTGAGATGTTGCTGGCCTCTTTAAAATAAACTGCTTGAATTACTGATCTAACGTTCTTATATGTTTCTAATCTCATGGAATGAAAACAATTCTAGCCAATACGCAGCGTAATTATCCAAATCCAAATACTTTAATGCAATTCTTAACCTAGAAAACTTGGCAACTCGTCAGTGTAGGCATGTAGGTAGATTTCTCCAGTGCGGTTATTTTCGTTTTGAGTGTTTTCTATGTGTGGACAGGTGCTTTCACATAATTGTCTTGCTGAGGATCACAAACATCAAAGCTGAGACCGCCAATGATGATGCGAAACTTAAGGTGAAGGCATATGCACCGAGAAAACGATTGTCATTTTCCTTGATGCTGATGTAGTAGAGTGGCCTGCATAGACCTTTTTACTTTCATGACCAGCAATGGAATACTGCAATTTAGCAAGTGAAATAAAAGTGTTATTTCATACTGTGACATATAGAGCTTTATATTCACTGCCGGAACTCCCTTTTTTCAATGTAAAACAACTATTTTTTTCACAAAACTGAACCTATCACGTGGCCAAAAAAAGAAGAAATCTACATAAACTTTGATTATAAGGCATAAAATAAAAAGAACATTGTGTTGTTTTGTCGTGAATAACGGATTTATTTTATCTCGAAGTGATCAAACTCTTATATTTTCACTCATGCTTCGCATTCGTTTTCTCACTTTTCGATGAAATAAAATCGGATATTCAAACCAAAACATCCCAGTATGTGACAAGATGTTCGAAGTAAAAAAACAGAAACTACCTAAGTCACCGCTAAGCATAATTAGCTCTACTTGTCGCCGACTGAGAACAACAAAAGTAACGTACAAATAGTAATGTTGTTCACATGTGTTTGGTAATATATGAAGGGCAACACCGCACACAATTAGTTACCAAATTGTCTTATTCAAGGCGATGCTTGATGTTGAAACAGAATTAAAAGAGCAGGTGTAGCATACACGAAATACAGCCAATTAAAACCACGCATTTGTAAACCCAAATTAACTGGTCAGGGCTTATTAGTAGTTTGGACATGAATGGAAATAGTAATGTGCATTTGATATATTCTTACTGATGAGGAAATATCTGTCAGTCGACTGAAATGTAATCGTCGGGTTATGTTATAGTGGATGAACGTGCAACAACTTAATCAATGATGCGTCGTTGTTCTTGCTTTTAAACTTCCCAGCTTCGTTGATCTTAGTTTTTAACCACCTAGCTTCGTTGTTCTTTGTTTTTAAACGTTCAATGAACCAGATTCTAAAATCATATTTACTTAAGGAAGTTATCATAAGTTCAACAGTGCAATTAGCGCTATGATTTCCTGTAATTTAGGACAGCATTGTTTGAAGACTAAGTAACCCCGTTTGTCCGATGGTTTTAAGTAATGGATATGTGTGCTCTACGTCTAAATATAGCGGAAAGGGCAGTTTTTCCTTTAAAACATATTTCAAACACGCCGCGCATCGGGGACAACGATGGCGTTTAAATGTCTTGAGGATTAATGATCATTTATTTTTGGCGTACACTTTTTTGTTCAAACAAATTTATCAAGTTTATATTCGGCAAAAGTCACAAGTAATAGGTGTATTTCTGATGTATAATCGCCTTATCAAGCAGATATGGTATCTTAATTGAATGCACATTAGACGGACATATAAAAGTATGTAGTCAAAACAGCTCTATGTCATTGTAGTGTTTGTTATCATATACGGTATATTGGGCACTTCAATCGGTTTACCAAATCGATTCTCTTAAGGTCAGATAAATCGGGCGATGAAAAGAAACTATTGTAACTTACTATACATAACGAACGAGATACAACAGTTTCGTGTTCAGTCTCGAAATGTGCATTTATAGCTCAAAGGATTATCTTATCAAAAACGTGTGCAGATTATGCGATTTAATTGATTTAAAGAAGTTCAAGGTGGTTGTCCATTTAATCCCAACTATTTCGCTAAATAATTATGTATAGGAAGAAGGGTAAACGAATGTGACTAATGCAGATAGTGTACACACTTTGTATGGTCTATATACAATGTTTACTTATACAGGGAAATGTATCCATATGTATGGTCTATATACAATGTTTACTTATACAGGGAAATGTATCCATATGTTGACATTATTTAAGCCGTTTGGGTATGAACTTTCTAAAGTTGGACATTTTCTTCATGCTTTACACAGATTGAACTAGCATCTAAAATTGCTATATTTATGTCACACGATGAAATGAATGTATTTTGAGTTCACGCAATATTGATTAGTTGTTAATTCCCCGCAGCATCGTATGTAGCGACTCCCGCTCACTTGTGTAATCCGTAATGCGCTAACAGTTGACTTAACATTGCTTGTAGCAACCCTTAGTGAACTAGTACGCTGGAATGCACTAAAGAGGTTAAGGTGTACTACGGATTGATACACACAGAATTCAGTGACCTCATTGACAACATTCGAATACACTTTCTAATTATAATATGCTTATAGATGTACTTTAGCTGTCGAAGCCTTGTCGTTCTTGAACAGATGATGGTGTTTTTTTTATGGATTTAATGTCCATAAAAAGTAGATATGAAAATCGAACAGGAAAAGTAACCTTCAAGGACAACAGTCAACAACAAACACACACAGAAACAAAGAACAGCTTTAAAGATGAATAAAAGGCCAAATAAGACATCACAAACACAAAAGGGTTGACAATAGTGCCACCACCTTGGAACGGTCAGTGGCAAAAAAGGACGCTGGGGGTTTAAACCGGGTTCTAGGGTGCACCTAACTTCACTCTAATACCCTATTGTCATCCACGGGACAGTGTTAATAAACATATCCCCGCCAGGTTAATAATCTCTAACAAACAAGGTAGCATTAATAGGCAATATAAGTAAAAAACATAAATGATCATGTATATATAATACAAAACAACAAAGGCCTAGAAAGTCCAAGTAAGTACTCAATGACTTGGCAGAAGCCAGAGCAACAAGAAAATAAACCGTTAAGGGTACGACAATACAAACTGTTTCTGCAAGACTGTCGAGGAAGCATCATAGATCAGTGGTCATATGCCACTATTGCATTTCCCAGAGGTCTCCATTTTAGCATTTTGGCCTTCAACCCCTATCCCAGCGGATGATAAAACCTAACCTCTTTTAAAGCGCTATCTTAGAGGCATCCCGGTACAATTGTATCCATACAAATGCAAATTTCAGTCAAACTATCCTAAATCGACATGTTTTATGATGGAAATATAATATTTTGATGTTTTATAGGGATTTTTTATGATTTGGGCAATTTAATCCAATCAGAATCTACCTTACAATCTGACTATATGCCCTAATAGACCCTATATGTTTTAAACCACTCTGAAGCCCCAAATCAATAGTGGTATCTGACCTAGTGCACACAAGAGTAAATATAACTATCGCTTAATACATACTGACATGGCGTTAACCAACTGCGTTTAGTATTTGCAGTTCTATACCAATTTTCATGAAAGCAAACAGTTGACATGAACATTACAGCTATATTAGTTTCCAAACACAAGAGGCATTTCCTGTAGAAAGTCATTCATATAGTATCAATGACGTCAATCGATGTCTAAATTGGTCAAAACTCTAAAAGGTTTGATAACCAATCTATAATTACTTTAATTTACATCAAATGTTCGAGATAATCTGACGAAAACAAACAATACGTTAACACATCGGTATATTGATAGGTGATTTAAACCGGCCCTTTGCCTGTGATCCCAGATAGTGACAATAATAGCGAAAATGTACACAAAGCGTTATCTAAACTTGCCGATATGATAACCGATAGGGAAAGTGGCGCAACATATATTGAACCACAAATAGAAATCGGAAAAAAGGACGCGTTAACAATTGTGCACTGATTACACGATAATAGCCTGAATACCTTCGATGCAAACATCAACGACTTTATAGTTATCATCAACATATTAACATGTCAGTCCAGACTCTGCTGTGTTACAATTGGAGGTGGGAAAATAAACTTTAAAACTACACGCACGCACGCACGCACGCACACGCATGCACATTACATGTGTTGACGAGTGTCAACATTAGTACAGTAACAATGGTTTATGTTATACACAGGAAATCGATAAAATAAAGAATGTCTTATCACTGAATATTAAAATAAGCATACCGACATAGGACAGATTGATACGACAAGTGGTGTTAAACAAGCAGAGGTGTCACAGACCATAATAACGAAGATTTAACAAATACATATACTCAATAGTATAACTTTAAAATGTAAAATGTTATTAATATTGTGTGTGATTTTAAGCAAAAATGAATTCATCTAACATTCTAAAGGAGAAAATAAAGTATCTATTTAGCTAATTTTCGAACTCACCATTTCAACATTTTGCTGAGTTTTTCGTTAAAAAAATCCAAAGTCCTCCGTTCTACAGATTATGACATGCTAACATTGTTTCAGAAATTGTGTATTACTTATTAATTGTTGTTTCACCCACACAACACCCCCAACTCTTCAACCCAACAAAAATAATAAAAACGAAATACGGTACATTTGTAGTACATTTATTTGTAGTACATATGTAGTAGTTGTAGTACATGTGTAGTACATTTGTAGTATTTGTAGTACATTTGTAGTACATTTGTATTACATTTGTATTACATTTGTATTACATTTGTAGTACATTTGTATTACATTTGTAGTAGTACATTTGTAGTACATTTGTGGTACATTTGTAGTATATTTGTATTATATTTTTATCAACCAATAACACCCAATGTTTACATTGAAAATAGAAGAAGTATCGGATGTGCTGCGTTATGTTGTATGAGTATATGAGTAGATATGCCGCTATTGTCGGCCATTTTTGAGATATTCAGGAGAAATAGAAGTGTAGCAGCTTTTAACTCAGTTTGTTTACATATCAGACGGAGAACAATGATAAATTGTCAATTGTCACTGCTTATCCGAAAAGAACTGATACGACCAGGAAAAGGCGGTAGACGGACAACATGTCGCTATCTGCAATAGTTGACATGAGCAGGGTGCACTCCAAACTGGACGAAACTCCAAAACAAAAGACTGGTGGATAGGACACGTTTGACTCTCTTTACTTGAGTTAGTTTAGGGTTGTAAAACTACGTTACATGGTCGTATTTTTATCTCAAATATTTGCATTGAATATCTATGCAAACTGTGAAAGATAAATATGTCAACTTTGGGGTATACATTAGAGTTTAACAAGAGTCATAATGTTCTTAAAGCATTGTTAGGACCAGTGAAACCGTAGCATGGCGAATCGTAAAACGTTTGATAATATTTACTGACATAGATTTAGTTTTGTAAACTTTGTGATTATATAATGTAAACATTCCACCGAAAAATATTGAAGGTGGACGTTTCTTCAATATAAACACACCGTTATTAATATATAGTCTAGGTTAGGAAAGTCTGCTGCAAAATGAAAACTTAAAAACAATTTATATAATACAGACCGATGTGTGTGATAATTTAACCGATTGCCATGTTTTCATTCATTCAACTGTATTAACTAAAAGGTTGTATTGCATTGGGGTGAAATCGGATCAATGTGAAGATTGCATTGAAAATAGGACAAGTGGAAGTATGGTATACAGCGATATCACAATGGACAATGCGTATTTGATGCAATCATTGAATGCATATGTGTTCCTGAACCAGTTATACATGTATAAAAATAACTGTCTTACAGAAAACATGCCGCATTAAACTGGCGGCTATCACTAAAAGAGAAATTAGGCTCATTTCATATTTAGTATGCGGAGGCTTCGTCCTTGGATGGTGATTTCTCAGCTACAACACTGTACTGAGCAGGTCACATCCAAAGGTGAAAGCATTTCCACAAAAACAATAAATAATTCACATTAACGAACTTATAATTGTGTTTTCGATAAAACAAAACACACGATGTACTAATACATAATGCACAATGCTTACTAACAGTTTAACTGGAAGGCCATTGCATATTTGCACTTTATATTGACTATATAATATGTATTCTGTTTTTCATTTGTATATTGTTCATTATTTTGTATGTACATTTTGTAATCTCTATGATGAGGAAATACAGATTGAATGAATATAAAATAGACGCCATCGTATTACAAAACTATACATTAAAATAGTATATTAAACGACGGTATCATCTTTGTTTATTTTCAGTGATCCTCGAGTATATATATAAAACCCCACTGTCAATGAAATGTTCGACCAATAAATGGAAATGTTACAAGTTTGCAGGCTGATGGCCATGTTGCATTGTTTCTTTGAGCCTACTTAAAGTGATCAGAAGCGTGTGAACTACATTAAAATCAAAAACTACACACAGTAGAACGCAAAGGGCATCGATACACGTCTTCGAACATGTCTGTGCCGTTACAGGCTACCCAGTGTCAATGTCTGTGCCATTACAGGCTACCCAGTGTCAATGTCTGTGCCATTACAGGCTACCCAGTTTTAATGTCTGTGCCATTACAGGCTACCCAGTGTCAATGTCTGTGCCATTACAGGCTACCCAGTGACAATGTATGTGCCATTACAGGCTACCCAGTGTCAATGTCTGTGCCGTTACAGGCTACCCAGTGTCAATGTCTGTGCCATTACAGGCTACCCAGTGTCAACGCGTATACTCATTCAGGTTATCAGGAAATATTCTTTTTTATTGCAAATCAATAAATCAGGCCTTTTGTTAAAAGTGTCGAGTACCTGTTACTTTTAAATAGAGTATATAGAATTTTGTAACATAATACGAAAATGTAGTTCGGTGTTTGATCGGTTAATAAAGCCATACATCTTTATGGCGTAACTCAAGCATTGTTTGCATACAAAGCCAGGCTTAGATGGGACAAACAGTTCTGCGGGAAGGATAACCATTGAACGGTTCATGTTAGTTGATGGACAGCCTCGGTGTTAAGAGACCAGCAACTACGGAGTCAATAATGAATGTCGTTGCATGAAACAATAAGTGAATCTCTGATGGAATGAGAGAATCAAATTAAAAATATTGCATTGACTGCCTCTGGTGGTATTTCTCGATATTGATTCTTTGCAAATACACCGGTGACGCTGAGATATCATATATATATGCATCACAAAACGAGCTTTTTCTAGATATAGGTGACGTTTAAAAAGAAACTATTAAACCGTTAAAACAGAAACGTCTTTGATGTATTGCGAGACATGAATTGTTGATATAATCCAGCCATTTTACTTGTTATTTCGAGTAATACGTTTCATGTTGATCCGCATAAAACTTTAAATGTGTGCAGTTTGTTATATATGATGGGATGGGGCTATAACTCACTCAAGGTACCACATACAGCAAGCGTGGTGCAGTTTGTTATATATGATGGGATGGGGCTATAACTCACTCAAGGTACCACATACAGCAAGCGTGGCGTAGTTTTTTCTACACGTGCCATTAAATCGTAAATCAAGCATAGCCAAAACATTGTTGATAGAGAATACCGAATTAAACGGATAAATTGTTGATTATCGATTAATGTTATATCTGACAATAAAAAAAACAAGAGAATCATGAAACGCCCACTCCCGACCTACTTCCTGCCCCCACCCCCACCCCCACACACCAACTTCATCTAAGCCTGCTATAGCGTGCAGTTTGAAGCATGCGTTGTGGCACAGCTAAAGACACCACTCCGTTAAAGACCACAACTCCGCTAAAGTCCATATAAATGTCCGCTAAAGTCCATAACTCCGCAATAGTCCATACACATTTCCGCTAAAGTCCACACAAAAAACGAACGAGCGCCAAAGTCCGCAAAATATTCCGCAAAAGTCCACAACACTATTTTAGCGAAAAACACAATTATGAATTAATTGTTTTCTCATTTGTGAGAGATGTTTCAGCATTTTTTTTATTAATTTATGCAAAACATATTTGCGCCAGATGTAGTTTACATGACCCATAAGTTTTGTAAATATGCAATATTTGGCAGGAGGAAGCATTAACGCGCTAGGTGCGCTCTTTACAATCAGCAAATACGTGGACTGTGGCGTTCGTTTTTTTGTGGACTTTAGCGGAAATGTGTGTGGACCAAAACGGAGTTGTGGACTTTTGGGGAAATTTATGTGGACTTTAGCCGAGTTCTGGTCTTTAGCGGTGCCACAATGCGTAACGCAATGCACGCTATGAGAGATGCGCATGTTATGTCGCGGCAGACGACATATTTTCAAAGGTCAGCGCCTGAAGTATGGTGACACATGTTGTCATCACATACAGCTAAGTGAATACCAAACGTGTCATATCGCTTGTAAACGAGGGGTCAACGAAGGACAGGACAGATGTGCTGTTGAAGGCACATGATACATTGTAGCCCCGAGGGTGCGAAACTTCGCCAGTGCATCACTGGTTCTGTTTGACCACAGCGGTGTAAAAATGTGTATTGAAATTTTAGCTGCCCAAGTTTCACTGCTCATCGTTTATATTTGACTTTTGAAACGTCGTATCAGTACGGTCGAAATAAATAATTTGCTTCTGTTAAATAAAGGGCTATGCCGGCGGTCCCCTTCTATTTTCATCCCAGAGCTGAATTAGGAAAGTATTAACTTGCTGAATGAAGTCAAAATGTCAGAAGGCCCAGCTTGAATGCTTGCAGCGAACGATGCTTTCAATATTAAAAAACTGAAACCACATGGTAGAAGTATGAAAAAATATGAACCAGAATACTGAATTGCGGAACAAAATGTGAGGTGTAACGGCTGCAAATGAACCGGTTAAAATAACAAAGTCATCTGACCTGCATACATAGTCGATAAATATACATAGCTTTAGGAAAAAAATCACTGAATTGTTCACTCCATTTTCGTTGATAAAATCATAATTAAGGATTGGCCGTTTTCTGCGCATATTTGTTCGACTTTCCATATATTTTGCCCCGGGGTGACTTTCACCAGATTGGTTAAAGGTCAATGCATTTCTAATGGCAAATTGTTATTAAACGTTAGTCGTAATGACCATGAAATGCCGTCTTGACACCTTTTTGGTATGTTTCTTAGATATAAATTACTGTCATCTAATTGTATAATGTAGTCAACGAAAAAAACACATGTCGTACACAACACGTGCTTATATAACGTGTTTTCGCTTGGTTTCTGTATGGGAGTTGGGAATTATAAAATCAGGAACTTATAACACAAAATGTAAAACGTTGACGGATATGGGGTTTTGCGGAAATGCTTTTTGTGCGTGGGTGGGGTGGGGTGGGGTGGGATAGTGGGGTGGGGTGGGGTGGGGTGGGTATGAATGTTAAACACGAAACTTTGCGAGCGCTTTGTAGAAAACTGAAAACATTTTACATATGAAAGAGTCGAACAACAGTTTTTACAGTTTCAGATTTGAATCTCTTGAAATGCTTTAATCATAAAATATGTGTTTCGTGTTTTTCTTTATGTGATTGAAATAGGCCCTACACAATGCAAGGGTTAAATAAAGCAACATTGTAGATCTTTAAACATGATTTAAATAGAGGATCCGACATAAGTGACTGCGTACTATTAACTGTAATAAAATAATTAGATAAAATGATAGGATACGAGGCTGTGCCGAGTACCCTATCTTTTTATCCAACGGGTAAATATATTAAAGTAAAAAATACACAGTCACTCATGTAAGATTACATTTATCACATAACAACCTCATTTGCATAAATAATACACTAGTGTATTACGATATTATAAGTCATGGCTTTATTATTACTCCCAAAAAGCATTTTTTATAGTATCTGCTTGACGTTTAGTCTACTACAAAATGTATTTAACTTGATCAACAATCCTTTACATAAAATGTGTCGACATTGCAAAACTTTGGACGTAAATTGTAAGACATATGATCTTCGAATCAAATATTTATGCAAATGTGAGTCTAGGCTCATACATATCAAAACGATAACACAAATTTAAGGTAGCGAGTTGACAGCCTAATATTTTTTTAATAAACTGCACGGGATATGGAGTTGTATTTCAAGAAGATTTAATGAGTTTATGCATACTATGAAATAATTTCTATATCATAAGGAAACGTTTTAGATACCAGCAATGACCTGTCATTATTAACTGTCGAGAAATTGCAGACACAGGAGCATTTTGGATATGCCGATTCTTGATTCGGGTTATTATCACATCTGAGAAGTCGGATGGGATTTCAGGCTTATAACATAATCTGGCTTAATGTTCAACTGTCAAAATATATCTACATCGAATGATTCTGAGGCAGTGCGTGTCTATACAATCTGCAATGATATTCACAATTGTCAAAATATACTTTTTTTTTAATTATTTTGAGACATCACGTGTCACGTGTTCAACAAGAATGAAGTTTGCAATTTTATGCACAGCGATGTAATATAGTTAAGTGTAATTATGTTGATTTATACACATTTCTTTGCCATAAATCATGGAAATGAGACGTTAGTTAGGCACGCAGTTCTCTATGCACACAATGTTGAAATATGCTGACAAATATGCTTTTATTTGCTGTACATAGCTCTTACGCCGTCCTTAAAGTCTTTGTCCAGCCATCAACAGGCGCATTAACAACATAATGTACACCGTTTCTAAACCTACTGACGACGAGATATATATATATAACTTACACATTTTGAGAATCCAAACTCTATAGATACAATATAAACGGCTTTAAACAGCCAGGCCAAACCCTAAAACTGCAGTGTCGAATTAACAGTTACCAACTCACAGTTAATTTTACGCATATTCAGTATTTTAAGAACCCGTGAATAAACTCTATACATGAACACCTGGATAGAGTTTTGATAAATGAGTGTGTAGTGTTCTTTTGCTGTGTTAAAGTGTTTATATTTGGCGCGTTAGTTTCTTGAATAAATACTGCGTTTACTGTTTGCCGACCCAGGATCTCATAAATGGGTAGGTATGTATAGGTAGGTGATTTTGCTTAAAAAAGACACTAACCTCTTTATGAAAATTATTCTAAAAAAAGCACAACACCTGATATTGCTATAAACTGTTTTGTGGACAGGGAAGGGACAAACCAACACGTTGTTATGGTTGGCCTTATGGTACCATAGTTGGTACAGAACACACTGCTATACGAGCTATAACTATTACAGCTTCTAATCCAGTGGATGAATATTTATAAAGATTCTACTAAATAGGACACATATTATACAAAAAAGAAGGAAAGAGAGCAAACAATGTATGTTTAAACTAGAGAATTTTAATACGTTTTATGACAATGTTATCACTAAGAAAATCGAGTTAATATGCTAATGAGTTAATATGCTAATGAGTTAATATGCTGATGAGCGTTGAAATTGCGTTTGTACATCCGCAAAACATTTATAAGCTGGCTGACACGTTCATATTGTTCGGGTTTTATAATATTATAAGTTTCTTTTCTATACGTTTCAAATTTAACAGTGATATCTATTTAGACATCATAAACGTGCAGAGTCAGTTGAAATTGAGAAGGCTTATAATATTATGATGTAAATAGCATATTTTATGATAATGCCTAAGCAAGGAGTTGTATTCGGATATCATATTTAAGATATACCGATTGGTGTACTGGAAATAGGGGGTTATTCATATTGGTCTTATTTACTAAACTTTAATGAAAGGGTAAACATATAAATCACGAATTACGCTTGTTGACAAGTTTATCGCCTCTCAATATAAGAAAGTATATGTATCTAATACGTATTTGTTTACTATAAATAATGCTAAAATTCGACAAAGGTTTACTCTAAACTTTCAAGACAGATAGTTTAATAAGTATGCAACACAACATCTGAGTGGCAGCTCGAGCATCATCTATATATACAAATATTCATCTTGCCGAAACGAAATGCAATAACGAATATTATGTTGTATATAGATAACCATATGTGATTGTTTGCAAAGCATGTCGTATGTCCTTGTTTTAAAGATTGAGAAGGCCGGGTCACCTTTACTCACAGATATAACAAAATATTTTTAATTGCCAGCTAGGTGCTATTACACACGTGCAGATACAGTTTCATGAATGACTTACCTCAGGACTCCACAAGCACGTGCCCGACGTGGAATTTCTAGGCTTACTTCTCCATCGTTTCGGCAGAATTCGGTGATGGGGTGAGGGAGATTTCGACTTGTGCATAGCTGTGGAAGAATGAACAAAAGGGTGACTTAAAAATCCAAAATCGTCACCATCGACGTCACTTGTTACACTAGAGTCACTGTCGCTGTCTGTGTCATCAAGCTCGTTTTCATTTTGCTCGTTAAAGAGTTTCAATTCTCCTAAAGACCTACTTCGTCTTCTAAGTTCACCATTCATTTGTATTTTCCCTGAGTTAGCTTTGTTAACAGTTTCTGTGTCAATACTGGTTCTATCAAAAGTACTAGTGTCATGCCCGATGCCAACATATTCACTATGGACAGACAGTCTATCGTCAGCTGGACTTTTGGGCATTGTTTGTTTAGGTTTAAGGACATCACCAATGTTTTCATAAATTCTCTTTAAACTCTTCTTACTCCATGGAATGCGTTTACCTTGCACGTTAACTGAGTCTAGATCGGTTTCATTTACTGACACACTTCTTAGTGGTCCCCTGAATTTTCTGTTTTGAGGTAGCGTACGGCTGTTCTGAGCAGCCAGATCTTCGTTGCTTACTTTAGGTGAATATAATGCGTTATGTTTAAGGTCTATCATGGAAGAATGATGTGACACTGGGTGATGTTTAAATGATCTCGGGAATACGTAGCTTCGGTCAAGAGTAACGTACTCTTCCTCTTGCTCTGAACTGTCAAAGTTTGAACTGGCTGTAGTTACACTATCATCATCGTAACTTACAGTAAACCTATTTCTATCACTACTGTTCGACAGTCTATCTCCACTACTCAGCCGATCCCCACTACCGAGAGAAACTGGGGAATCCCTCGATTTGGATAGGGATTCCCGTCTCGGGGATTCCCTCCGAGGATGGACATAATCTCGAAACTTTCCTTGCATAGGGAAAGTGCTTGAGAGTCCGTTCTGCCCATTTGGAAGGCGAGTCGTATCCGGGCTCTGGTGTAGCTGCCAGATACACCCGTTCCACGACTGACTCAATGTAAGATTATCTAAAAGAGGTCCCTCGAGTTTTTTCTGACCGTTTACGAGGACCGGTCCATGGCAAGGTTGACCCTTTTTTGCGGGTATCCGTGGCCTGTCGCCGTGCACTGACCCGTGCACTGTCATATTTGACATGGACGGCTTGCTATTGACGGTAGTCCGTACCTAACAAGTGATTGCATTAGAATTGTACGCGATCTTTGTATAATAAACTATACCAAAGTGTGAATGTACTGATATACTTGATATCAGTCCCTAACACTATAATCCTTGTAACAACACTGTAGGTGATTTTAATTTAACAATCATGGTTGAACGCTATATAGAATTAACTATAACTCCGAAATAGTAATACTGATGATCGACAACGGGTCACAATTTATTGCTCAATGCTTTTGTTCAATACCATCAATTTGTTAAAAATATACTCCATATATACACTGTTTAAATCCTATGTCATCACATGTATTAAAGGAAACTAAAATCCCTTTAAGGTATGCTGTATGTCCGGATATTTAAATATCACACACTATGTTCAACGAACAATTATTAAGTGATTTAACACATATGTTTCACACGTTTATTGTACAGTATAAATTGTTAGATAAATCCGTTGTTATGTCGATTGTTTCGTTTTGGCCGACTCTAGTTGTGTATATGATAGTACAAACTTGAATACTATTAAAACATCCCCCGATTATACCGTCACACAACTAGTTTGTTAACCCGACCGATTTACGCACAGGTGTATCGCGCGACACAAGTGGTTGACAGTATTACAGTGGGCGGAGCTAAATCATTCACGTGAGACCAGGTAAACTTGATAATGAGGCTCGCTTTACAAATTGTAAATACAAGTGTGACACATTTGAAACTGACTTATTTTAATTTAATAAAACAATAATGCATTTAATTATCATCTTGAAATGGAAGAACACGTTATGAAAATGAAAATGACTGCTACGACGGTGCTAATGACTATATCGGTTATGAATGTGTTTATTAAAGCACATCATGCATCCTACTGCTGCTACTTCTGCTGCTGCTGCTGCTATTGCTGATATCTTGCTGCTGCTTTTTCATTGTGATGTTGTTGTTGATGATGATAAGAATAATGATGATGATGTTTTTATTGTGACTACTAATTACGCTCTGCTGATATTAACGACGACGAGGTCGATGATTGTGTTGCTGTTGTTGTTGATGATAATAATAATGATGATGATGATGATGATGATGATGTGTTGATAAAATGGAAATTAAATTGGCGTTTACGTCCTGTTAACACAACCTATTATGTTATATTGGGACAGCAACCTAAGAGTGAGATGAGATGAAGGATGAGGCTTTCCATCACACATGCCTCCGCCAGGGACCGAACCCACGCGGGGCAAAAGTCTGTAGTTCAATAATGATAAGCGAAGGCCTTATTCACTGAGCTACCGAGGCACTATGCTGCTGGTGATGATGATGATGATGATGTATGATGATGATGATGATGATGATGATAATGATGATGATGACAGCGCCTACAGTTTAACTCCTCTTCTTTACGTGTAGCCCCAGGGTGAAGCGATAATAGGTGGGTGGGTTCGAGGTAAGTATTTATTCATAGCCTAGATGATGACAAGATAATTTATGACACGCTAAGCAAATTACTATCAGATGAATCCGCATTCATCAAAACATCAGTTTGGTATTTAGCATTAAATTTGAGTAGATATAGAATCAGAGGGTGACTGCTTGTTTCCCTCCTGTTTTGCAATAGTAGGAGCAGTAAGAATCCGCGCTTAAGAGCTTTTAAAGGGACGCACGAAAATCTTGATTTGTGTAAAGCATTTCTTCATATTATTAACTGTTTGATCATATTTCACCAATAATATATTCAACCCTATGGCAGAATAACGAAGAAAAGTGAAAAATCATAATTGTATTTAAATATATGCAAGCAGATTTAAAATGATAATAATAATAATAATAATAATAAAGACTTTATTTAAAGAGAAAACTGATTTTAAAGGCAATCTTCCATGAGGCCCTCAACAATATATATTATACAATATTTACAAGATATGTGATATACATTTAAAATGAATTGTTGCATACAGTAACGGAACTATGTCCAAACTGAGTTGCAAGACTTAGTCATTATTATATGGTTTGGTTAATCCACTGTAAATACAATGTTCTGAAATGATTAACAGATTGGGCAATTTTTTTATAGTGAGGAAGTGAGTTCAAATACTGGATTAATACATCGAGAGGCACATTTTAGTGCATGATAAAAAACTTCACATTTATTGCGTTAAGAGAAGGTCACGTGGCTAATAACAACCGTATTATTACGTCTATGGAGAGGTGTATTCAGTAATTGTACTGAAAACAATACAAGTAAAAGGGCAATGCTTATCTGCCTCGACATACATATCTGTGTTTGTCAATACTTTCATTTATGTTGTGATTCCATAATGCAGTTTTGAAGAGCGTAGTTAAACTTTATTTCAATTAATCTGTTTGTGTGTCTGTTTTTTGTATGGAGTTTAACGAAGTCATTTTTCAGCACATTTTAGGCTATGTATGACGGTCGATTTTTTGTAGTGGTGGCAGACCACCACTTATTCTTTGGTAGAACCAGTACTGTATACATCCCGCCATCCGTAAGAATCGACACTTTCTCACTTAAAAGTTGAGCTTTCAGTGGGATTCGAACCCCTAGGACAAGACGCAATTAATCAAACTATTATAGTGTGTGGATGTACTAAAATATAACAAGGCCATGTCTAGGAAAATTACTTTAACATAATGTTGGGCATCAAATGCCTTAAGATCTCGTAAAAATAAATATACATTGTTTTTTTCTTGTAAAGGATGGCATAGTATAGTTTGTTTCTTTGAATGGTTTGTTTTATTGTTAGGCCATATATGACGGTCGATTTTTTTGTGGTAAGGGCAAATCACCCATAGTTCCTGGGTAGAAACAGTACACGTATACATCCCGCCATCCGTAAGAATCAAGGTGGTGTGACAAACATGTATACGTACTTGGGTTGTCTAACGTGTCATAATTGGACAACAATGTCGCACGAGTGTACTCCCCTACACAAAGGGTTTAAGACGTTATTAATGTCAACAATACTGCAGGAACACAAGGCAGTCTCAATGCATGTATTGCACTAATAAAATAGTTAATCCTATCTGCTTATTGTAGAATAACAAACATAAATTTAATTGCAAATTTTAATGGTTGATACATACGGTGTCAGACCGGTGAAAATCAGCCCATTGAACACAATGCAATATAGGCTATATTTGGAGATCAGTCACAAGTTCCACAACATTCGTTCGCTTAAATACACTTTTATTCTGTGTATTAAACACATTTGGCTAGCAAACGGTCCCATATCTGGAATAAAACACCGATTCAGTTTTTCAACATTTCGCGTCATTCATTCACACCATGCGTCATCTGTCAAAACCACATCTCTACCTAACCTCTGAGCTCATACTCTCCAAAGAAATAATCCTGACAAACACATTAAAATACTTACTATTCATGACAACAGACATACTACTTTAACCTCAGGTTAGATTTAACAATGAAATAGAAACTAATCATGAGGAAAACACATGAAAACTAGAAACTTTGGATTCTTTCAAGGAACTATTTCAGCACCCAACGACCCGGAAGTACTTCCTGACTGGTCTGACACCCAAAAGAGTCGCGACATTTGTCAAAAATAGTTATCGAATACATCTAACTGACCAATAAGGTTGACCGATTGGAAAATCAGATGCTTTTGCAAGGACCTATAATCTTTTCGGTTCAATTCCTGCATGCAAAAAAACATTCGGCTAATAGAAATCAAGGATGTTTAAAACGCGTTATACAAAACTAGAAAACATGCCAAAATAAATGAACCTTTGGCATATTTCCATCAAGTAAAGTTTTCAAACATTGCCTTCTATATACCAAACTAAAATATACACATAATGTGAGGTGTAGATATCAAAATCACTCATGCATGAACTTTCTTCATTTTTCATGGAGAAACAGGCATTCTGTTAAATTCCAACAATTTTGAGGCACAAAATAGACCATAAGGCTGCTTTGGAGCACATTTACATGCACAATGTCCAATACAATATACAGTTTGGCTATAAAATCCCAGAAAAAAAGAGACACAATTGAAGTAACCTACCCCATATGCCTGTAGCAGTTTTAAAGGCAACCAATACATTCAAGTCTTGGGCAACATCAAGACAAACTGAATCACACACCAGAATAGTATATATTTCAGTGGATTATACCATTATCTCTAACAAAATACCAAATTAATGTGTCAAAGTACAATTGTATGCCATTGCATAGTGATTTTATCTGAATTAATGAAGAAAAATGGGTTGGATTTACACCATGTTTAGCAAAAAAATAAAATAAATGCTGAATTCCACAAATTTCTGTATATTTCAGTTTCAGATTGTAAAACCCATCATCGCGTACAAAATTCACAGGTTCTCAGGCTTTCGATACGAAGTAAGACTCCTTCTAGAGTCGCGTCATGTCAAGATGTCAGTACCGATACATTTTCAGAGTTTAGCCTCATACGGTACCTTAAAATAATAAAATTGCCATTTATTGTAGGAATTGTAACAGATCTATTACCTTTTGCCACTAATCCACTTAAAGACATTTGAGAGCCTACTTAAAGTGCTTAAGGGCCACTCCAATCACTAGGACCCCCAAATTCCACCCTAAAACACACACATTCTATTTCAATTGCAAAAAAATATGTTCTGTTGTAAAATTCAAAAATTTAACATCACCTTTTTTTTTCACTCAGCTGCAAGCTTTCACAGGAAATATCAACCGGATTTGGACATAAATAAGAAAAAATGCAATATAGGCTATATTTGGAGATCAGTCACAAGTTCCACAACATCCGTTCGCTTAAATACACTTTTATTCTGTGTATTAAACACATTTGGCTAGCAAACGGTCCCATATCTGGAATAAAACACCGATTCAGTTTTTCAACATTTCGAGTCATTCATTCACACCATGCGTATTTTGAAATAAACATCTGTCAAAACCACATCTCTACCTAACCTCTGTGCCCATACTCTCCAAAGAAATAATACTGACAAACACAGTAAAATACTTACTATTCATGACAACAGACATACTACTTTAACCTCAGGTTAGATTTAACAATGAAATAGAAACTAATCTTGGGAAAAACACATGCAAACTATAAACTTTGGATTCTTTCAAGGAACTATTTCAGCACCCTACGACCCGGAAGTACTTCCTGACTGGTCTGACACCATACCACACGATTTAAACTCCATTATTTATGAAGTGAATCTTTTCTAAATGAAATGTGCTATTCATGACAAAATCTTATAGAAAACGTGGCTTGGTATGTCAAACTTCTTCCGGGGCGAACATGATCATGGTTCGGATGCCAAAGCCGCGTCACAGCCTCGGCATCCGGTTATCAGCCTCTGCTTCCGGTGTCTGACTAGTCTAGATCATCTGAGACGCTTGCTTGTTTTACAGACAAACGTCTAGAACAGTCCTCCTGAACAAAGTTTGAGTTTTGCCGATACACTGGTAAGGTATCTGATTGGCTGAGACAGAAACACCTGCTATCCAAGATATACAGAAAGGCAGAAAGACAATAAATTTATATATAAATAAAGAGGGAAAATTGACGAACTAAATGCGGATGGTCAGAAATACTTTAATAATAAAAAACGGTCACGTGGTTCCAGTTCCGAATTTGTTTCTGCACAACTGGTCAACACATTTGTATTTACAATCAAGCGTCGAAGATGATCAAGACTAGGGTCTGACTAGACAGCTTAGAGATGTAACACGCGAAACATAAGCTCACACACATGTCAAAACCGTAGCACGCTGCGAACACTGGAGGTACTGTGGGTACTAATTATAAATAGATCAACGAGGAATTCCCCGAATTCCAGCCAATAATATTGATTAGAACAGCGTACGTGAATTACGTAAATCCAGACACCTCATTTCGGAAGATCACCTCAGTATATACAAACATTTCTACCAATTACGCCATGTATTTGCCGGTTATTTTAGGAAAATGTATTATTTATAGCATTATAAGCCGTATACTTGTACGATGATACTGAAAGATATGACTACGCTGATGAAGTGTAGATATGTTCTGCCGTGGTATTTGCTGACACACATGGTTACAGGATCATCTCATTAACTTACTGAAACGGTTTGGTTAATTTACTGAGATTCCCTGTAATGAATTTCAAATGAATTTCCAAAAAATTAAACATTAAAATCCTGCTGTTTTTTTGTTTTTGTTTGTTTGTTTGTTGTTGTAGTTGTTGTTTGTTGTTGTTGTTGTTGTTGTTGTTGTTGTTGTTGTTGTTGTTGTTGTTGTTGTTGTTGCGCTTTGTTAGTTAGTCTCCTAATTCCAGCATGTGCAAGGCATATAATGGTATGTTTTATTTTATTCAAACAAGGAGCTAGCTTGGCCTAGTGGATAGCACAATGGACTTGAAATCCGAAAGACATGGGTTTAAGCCTCGCCACTGAGTTTCGTCAGTGTATTCTTGGGCAAAGCACTTTCCATTAGCATTATCCATGGGATGGAGATGTAAACCGGGCGGTGAAGTGCATCCTCCGAGCGCGCTCAGAACCATATAAATATATTCGTTAGGAAGAGTAGGACATATTCCCGGATTCCTATATAATTATCCTTCCCATATCTCTGGGACGGCTCTAAATAACATACAATGTGTTGATGAGACGTTAAACATGATTCACAGTGTTTTCAAACGCTGTACCCTATTAACGTCTGTACATCGGTTACATCTGATCATTACATTGTATCTAACGTGCCACACGTGTTCGGCAGACGTTATGAGAGACAAATAGGTTCTGAAACTTTCCGTAAAAGTTAACCAATTTTGACACTTGTCGGCCACTATAGATCAAACTATTTTTGCGTGTGTTTCAAGCTTCTTTTCATTGCGATCGCTTGCATCGGAGTAATAAACCGGATTCCGAGAATTACCCAGAACGCGGTTTGAAGGACGGGCTTGTAAGACGTCTAAAATAAGTAGATCTATGCATTAACTTCAACTTATTCTCTACTTAATTTAATTCCCAAGAGTCTGCTGTAGTTTTCGTCTTGATGTATTGCGAATTTTATTTCTTTAAATTTGAACGGTATGTTCTAATTTAAGCATTGCCAGACCTTTAGTTAGCGGGTACGGTCTGTCATAAATATAACATGTAAATATTGGCATAGATTGAGGTGATCAATACTTTTGCGTTTTGTGTTTTTTAAATGTCGACAAAAATACTAAAGTTAACTACCAATATAGAATAAAGAGAGATTAACAATCACCGAAAAAAACATTCATTCGATTTTATTGATTCTGGTATAATAAAAATTCCTTCCGATGTAAGCGACCATTTTGGTACTTACGTTGTCATTCCATTAACATATCATACCAAATGTTCGTATAAAAGACGTGTTTGGCTATACAAAAGGGCTGATTTTGATAAACTTAATGCGCTCTTGTTAACTCATGACTGGGGTTTTTTAAACGAAGATTCTGTTGATGTAGCGTGCAAACGTTTTACAAGCACGTTTATAGATTTAGTTAAGTTATGTATTCCGTCAAAACTTGTTACGATTAGACCTAATGATAAACCATGGTACGATTCCGAACTAAGACGTGTCACGCGAAAACGTGACCGCCAAAAACAAAAAGCTAATAGTACCAATACACCCGAGAATTGGACACTTTACAAATCATTAAGAAACAAAGTAAATAATTTAAAAAAGCATGCCAAGGAACATTTCTTTAGCAATTTGGAAGATATAATTTGCGATGCAAATGTCACAGATCAACGTAAATACTGGAAAATCTTAAAACATTTTATAAAGTCAAACACAAATTCTGAAGTTATTCCACCACTTGTTACAACATTAGATACTGGTGAAGTGATTTACTCATTTTCTGATAAAGAAAAAGCTGACTGCTTAAATGATTACTTTGCTTCAATATCGACTGTTGATGACTCAGATGCGAGATTGCCACAGTTTTTTCACAGAACTAATTCGAGAATAGATGATATAGTAATACAGGAATCTGAAATTGTAGATATAATTAAGATTTTAGTGATGCACAAGGCTAGTGGAGAGGATGAAATAAGTCATAGGATGTTGAAAGAAACAGTTAATACCATTTCAAAACCACTCTGTACACTTTTTAATCGCTCCATTAATGAAAGCATTTATCCCGACTTATGGAAAAGTGCTATTGTTATGCCATTATTTAAAGCGGGAGTTTTTAATTCCCCAAGTAACTATAGACCGATTTCGTTACTTAGTTGCGTTGCAAAGATTTTAGACAGAATTATTTTTAAACATGTTTTTAACTTCTTAGTCTTTAACAATTTGCTTTTTGCTAACCAATTCGGTTTCCGACCGGGTCATTCCACAGTTTACCAACTACTAGATATTTACCATCAAATATGCCAAACACTTGATGCAAAACAAATTATGTGTATTGTCTTTGCTGATATATCTAAGGCATTTGATCGCGTTTGGCGGAAAGCATTACTATTTAAATTGAAACAAAATGGTATCGATGGCAAACTTTTATCATGGATTTCAGATTACCTCTCCAATAGAAAACAGAGAGTCTTTATAGGAAATGCCAAATCAGATTTAAAAATAATAACAGCTGGCGTTCCGCAAGGTTCAGTACTCGGACCTTTGTTCTTTTTAATTTACATAAACGATATCGCTGAACATATGTTAAGCATTACTAGATTATTTGCCGATGATAGCTCGCTTTCAGTCGCAACTTCTAACACAGAAGATATGGAAGGTATATTAAATCATGACTTGCAAATTATGTCTGAATGGGCTAAAACATGGTTAGTAAAGTTTAACCCAAATAAAACTGAAGTTTTATTTATAACGTCAACAAATAACATCAGACAACCAAATTTATTTTTTAATGACGTACAACTTACATTTGTAGAACATCACAAACATCTAGGCCTGACTATAAGTAATAATGGTAAATGGCATGAACATATTAAAAACATTCTAACCTCAGCATCCAAAGTTTTAGGCCTAATGAGAATTTTAAAATACAAAGTAGGTCGAAAAACTATGAATCAAGTATATATATCATATATGCGACCAATTTTAGAATATGCTTCCACAGTGTGGGACGGTTGTACTGTCGGTGAGAGAAACTCTTTAGAACAACTGCAATATGAAGCTGCGCGTATTGTTACCGGTTTGACTCGATCCGTATCTATTAACAAATTAATCGTCGAAATTGGATGGCTTTCGCTAGCAGACAGACGAACATTTCAGAAACTCATAACTGTATTTAAAGCTAAAAATAAAATGTTGCCTGAGAGTGTAAATAACTTGTTTCCTCCGTTTGTTAGAGATATTAATAATTACAACTTGAGGAACTCCGATGACTACGTAACACCGATAAGGAGAACAGAATTATTTTCCAAATCATTTATCCCTTCGTCATTAAGTCTTTGGAATAATCTACCTACACATGTTCGTGAATTAGTATCTTTAAAGGCATTTAAATGTTGTCTCCTCAACACAATGTTTAAGCGTCCCACTGTCCCGTCGTTTTATTTATGCGGCTTACGATCACTTTCTGTAATTCATGCTCGCATTCGAAACTTATGCAGCAACCTTAATGGTGATTTGTATTTGAACCATTTACGATTATCACCAACATGCGACTGTGGACAAGACAAAGAAGATGCTGAACATTTTCTTTTTAAATGTTGTCGATTTACTGAACAGAGGCGTGACCTGTTTATTTCAACCAGACTCTTCCATCCGTTGAACGTTGACAAATTGTGTATTGGCAATACAAATTTTAGTGATAAAGAAAATGAAATTGTTTTTCTAGCTGTGCAAACATATATAAGAGACACCAGGCGTTTTAACTAGTGTATTAAAACAACTCAGCAGTGTGTTCGGACTGACCCTATGTACTCTTATTAAACATATTCTGTCGTCTTCTCCTCCTTCTTTTCTTTTTTCTTTTTCTTTTCTTTCACCCAACTATTGTGACAACTGTTTACGTCTACATTTGTAAACTTTAATTCATTTAGTTTCTGTATTCATTGTTACTTAATATGTTTACTATAGCCATAACATTAAAATTGCTCTTTGTAATTTAAATTGTATAGGGAAGGGCCGTAACTAATGTTGTAAGAACTTGTGGCCCGACCCATTTGCATACTTTGTTAAAAAATGCAATAAAATATGTTTAAACCAAACCGAAAAAAACACACAAATAAAACAACAAAACGCGTTCTTTTCGGGCCCCAGATGGCGGCGCGATTTTTTTTATAACTGTCACCACACAAGAAACGGAAGTAGAACTCACCCAGTGTGGCCTGGAAACTGAATACCGTGGTATTGTGGCCTGGAAACTGAATACCGTGGTATTGTGGCCTGGAAACTGAATACCGTGGTATTGTGGCCTGGAAACTGATAACCGTGGTATTGTGGCCTGGAAACTGAATACCGTGGTATTGAATTGAGTGGGAATCAAGAGTATGATATTCATATTCACTAATCGTCATCATCTCCATTATTGTCACTGTTTGTTGATCACCGTTCCCCATTCCAACCCGATATGACATACACTGTTAAAGGGCTGTAAAACACCATTCATTCGTTTCCTTGTCCTCTTCAGGTCAACTTATCAGTTGCGGGTCCTTTTAAAATATTAGTTTTTTAGCGAATGCGGTGCTGTATAATTCGTGGAATAAAAATCAGTTACATGATACTGACCGATGATGTTAAAAATGTCAGTAATTTTGCATATATTTACAGTGAAATTAAGTTATAGTATATACTATTTAAATTAACAAAAGCATCGAGGCCCCGTGGCCTAATGGATAAGGCGTCTGACTTCGAATCAGAAGATTGCGAGTTCGAGTCTCGTCGGGGTCGATACATTTTTTTAAATCGAGAACTTTTCGTGTAAAGTATATAATATTGACAGATAGTTGTTGTATTCAGAACCCGTTTACCTGTGCAAAAGGCATCATAACTTACATTCAGTTTAAAACGACGAGGGCTATATATTGAAATTAAAAATAAATAAACAAAACACTGCACGATAGAAGAAGAAGAAAAAGAGGACGTTTTACTTCCTATTTTTTCGTATCGAGGCCCCGTGGCCTAATGGATAAGGCGTCTGACTTCGAATCAGAAGATTGCGAGTTCGAGTCTCGTCGGGGTCGATACATTTTTTTAAATCGAGAACTTTTCGTGTTAAGTATATAATATTGACAGATAGTTGTTGTATTCAGAACCCGTTGACCTGTGCAAAAGGCATCATAACTTACATTCAGTTTAAAACGACGAGGGCTATATATTGAAAATAAAAATAAATAAACAAAACACTGCACGATAGAAGAAGAAGAGGACGTTTTACTTCCTATTTTTCGTATCGAGGCCCCGTGGCCTAATGGATAAGGCGTCTGACTTCGAATCAGAAGATTGCGAGTTCGAGTCTCGTCGGGGTCGATACATTTTTAAATCTAGAACAGGGCGTGTAAAGTTAGTATCCAGACGTCATACCTTCCCAGAGCCGTTCATTGCGTTAACATCTGTCAATTACTGGAATTTTGTAAAACGACGAATACTAAAATATCAATTGGTGTCTTTTTAATTCAGTTTTATATGAAAGAGTTAACTTTAAAACATAGCTGTACTGCGATATTTGTGAAAAACATAAATTTTGCTAAGAATAATATGCGGTAGAATATTTGAAGGCCACACTTAAAAATACCATAGTTTGCCCAAACCAGACCTTAGATTTTTCAGATGGTCAGGTAGGTAGGAAAATACTTTTTTTTCTTTCATGTATGTCTGTTGTGAAATTCGACAGGATACGTCTAAACAATAAATCATATTTTAACTGGAAAAAAAATGTTGTAGTTGTTTGTCCGGTTTGGGCAAACAAACATAATGTTAACCATCCTGAGGGTTATGCATATCACTCAGCCATCAAGACATTCAAAATGCTTCTAGATCAGACACCAACAATGCCTTTTCTATAGGATTACATAATAGCGTTTGTTAATGTATATATGTCCATGTACTAGCAATGGAACACATGGTGATGAAACTGACCTGGGAATATATAATTGGGAGATCAGATTTGGGTTTAATTTTCAAAGTCAAATTATTTTGATATTTTACATTCGGGTCCAATAGCCTATGTCAAATTATGTTGATGAAAGGGAATCGTGTCCAATGTCTTATTTTAAATCGTTTTGATATTGAAAATTCGGATTCAACGTCCAATGCCGACTGGACATTCGGTGCTAATGTTCAACGTCAACTTATATGACGGTTCCAATGTCCAATGTCATATTATCCTGTTATTCGACATTCGTAAAGGTCCAATGTCGAATGTGTAACTTCATTTTGCTGCGACTGGCAATGGTATGACCGGCAGCGCATGACGGAAGATAAGAAATACTGGGGTCGAACTGTTTGGGGACGAATTGCATGGGGATGAATTGCCTGGGGTCGAATTGTCTGTGGTCGAATTGTCTGGGGACGAATGGCACGTGGACGAATTGTCTGGGTACAAAATACAAAAATGGTGGAGATGTGTTTTATACGGTGTTCCGTTAGGGCCATCGATGCCTTTATAAGTCGATGCGCGATGGTACGATGGTACGATGGCGATGGCACGATGGTACGATGGCGATGGTACGATGACGCGATGGTACGATGGCGATGGTACGATAGTACGATGGCGATGCTACGATGGTCCATCGCGTGGTACGATGGCGATGGCACGATGGTACGATGGCGATGGTACGATGACGCGATGGTACGATGGCGATGGTACGATAGTACGATGGCGATGATACGATGGTCCATCGCGTCTTCGCCATCGTACCATCGTACCATCGCCATCGTACCATCGCGCATCGACTTTAAACGCGATAATAAGATGGTACTATGGCCCATCGTACCATCGCGCATCGACCTTTTACAAGTCGTAGCGCGATGGTACGATGGTACGATGGTACGATGGAGATGACGCGATGGACCATCGTACCATCGTGTCATCGCCATCGTACCATCGCACCATCGCAGTCGATGTGCGTTGTTGCATCGCCCCCTGCTCCATCGTACCATCGCTCCATCGCCTTCCGTTTAGACATGCGCACATCAAAACAAAACAAAAATGGAGGACATCATAGATGCAAAGATTCGACAATACTTTCTGGAAATGTTTCTTACCGAGAAATTCATGTTTTGCTGAGCCTAAATGAAGGGATAGATTTAAGAAAAGTATTTTAAGAACAAAACGTTTTTGAAACAGGTGTCTATCATCTATCAATATGATAAAAAAATGTACTTATTAACTTGCACAGGACAACATAATTTATCAATTTTTAAAAGATATCACTGACCAGCTCAAAGAAGCCGGATCTTAGTGCTGCCGGAAACATAGAAACACACAACTCTGTCTGTCTGCTCCCCCCCCCCCCCCCCCCACCCCCACTCGCTCTCTCTCTCTTTCTTCTCTCTCTCTCTCTCTCTCTCTCTCTCTCTCTCTCTCTCTCTCTCTCTCTCTCTCTCTCTCTCTCCCCAAACCACTTCATATCCAATGTTTTTTAACTTAACAGAACGAATTCAAATGTATGGGAATTATTTGGTTGTTATCCACAACAATGATGTTTAAACAATCCAATATTTAAACTCCAAAATATCACATATATTGTTTCAACTGTCATGTATTCATATCATTATGTTAAGGAAACAGATTTATACAAGCTTATATAGCTTCCTTCTGAATCCTTTTCACATATTTGTAACATCTTCGAATGTCTGTATAATAAGCAACGTAAATTACAAAACATTTGTGAAAAAAATATTGTTTAAACTAAGAAAAGTATTGTCGAATCTTTGCAACCATGATATACGGTAATGATGTCCACTATTTTTGTTTTGTTTTGATGTGCGCATGTCTAAACGGAAGGCGATGGAGCGATGGTACGATGGAGTAGGGAGCGATGCAATATCGCACATCGACTTCGATGGTGCGATGGCACGATAGTACGATGGCGATGACACGGTGGTACGATGGCGATGGTACGATGGTCCATCGCGCAATCGCCATCGTTCCATCACCATCGTACCATCGTACCATCGCGCATCGACTTGTAAAAGATTGATGCGCGATGGTACGATGGGCCATTGTTCCATCGTACAATCGTACCATCGCGTCATCGCCATCGTACCATCGTACCATCGTACCATCGCGCATCGACTTGTAAAGGTCGATACGCGATGGTACGATGGCCCTAACGGAACACCGTAGTTTTACTGCACCTTCAGCACAGTCAAGTGGAATATACCTAAAGATAGTATTGCTTGATCCAACATATTATTAAATCATTTGGGGACACAGTAGGTCGGGTATCATAAAAACAGAGGACGACACGCCTTGTTAAAACAAACCACTAAGTTTATTCTACTGTTCTACTTACATGCGCACACATCAGAATTCTCCGGCGCTTTGTAAGCATTCTGTTCCCGTATATTGTATATAAATAGTTTCTTGTTTATATATAAATGTCAGGCCTCTCCAAGAACATGACGTCAATAAATTCTATAACACATACAAATGGGAGAAATGACCAACACGTGAGGTGCTTAATGCCACGGATATAGCCCACTGCTTATGTCTGAACTGTATTGTAATACATTCTTTACTATCACTTAATAAAACACGTATTTGTTTAGTTAGGAGAATATTTCAGGCCTTGACTCAGTACACGTGTATTTAAAAAGTCGGACATAGCCAATGGAATTTCAGGGTTAAGGGAAACATATAGCAAGTTCCCAAAGCAAAAGTCAATGTTCCATCGAAACGTAAAGAAAACTACACTTTTACAAAGACTCACGGATGTGTTCCCTATTGTAAACGTGAATATTCGATACAAACTTAAAATTAAGATGTAAAATAACCAATTTAAGCTTTAGAAATAAGGAGAATAAGGAAAATGGTGTTGAAATGTTCCATCCATTAAAGATTTAACCTCACTAGCATAACACCCTGACCACACTCATATAGCATTCTTCATAATATGCACATATTCATATATAGTGTACCTCATTTTTTATATTTCATTCTTTGTGCAATGAGATGTCATCCGGTCAGTATTCTGTGACAGTCAGCGGTGCAACAGTTATATATTCGGACGTGTAAATTATACGACGTCCAATAAAACATAAAACGTATTGCTTTACTTCGTTTGGTCAGATTCGGTATAATATAACAAATAATATATGGTGAAGACAACAGCTTTGCTTCGGTCCATACAACATTCTAGGTCTGACCGCCCAGTCCATAAACTTGCATATGGATCGCTTCGGTCCATACAACATGCTAGGTCTTACCTCCCAGTCCATAAACTTGCATATGGATCGCTTCGGTCCATACAACATTCTAGGTCTGACCGCCCAGTCCATAAACTTGCATATGAACCTCAAAATCCTACATTATTTGTTAAGTAGCAGCCTTATATTATTAAATTTTAGAATAAGCAAGCATATGCACACTTACAAACAGTGTCTAGAGTTTCTAGAACGATACTCGTGCTGGAAGTCCTGGTCGGAATTATGCGCCATTTTGCACGTGTTTTTCATTGTCTATCGAGCTTTAGAGACCGTTAGACGACATGTAGAAGTATGTTTATATTCAAAAATCCTGTCAGAAATATTGCATTAGTGCTAATTCATTCACGCGATTGCAAATCTCTTATCAAACGATAATGCCAGCATTAAGACGGTGTGTGTTTTGTTTTGCACGCTCCAACCTTCGTGGTTCCAAGGTTAGTGAAAAGGCAATTATTAGTATGCGGAATCACCGGGTTTTGACACTATCTAAAACGACTTGGAACAAAAAACCACTTTAACATTCAGCGCTTAAAACGTGAACTGAAGTTAGCCCAGTTACCTCGATATTTCGAGGTCTAGACCAAATAGCATTCGGTTCCCATAGCAACAATGACGTCATCGTAAAAATAAAATTACTTCCTCATAGCAACGTTTTGTTACTGTAATCTGCGTGGTAATACGTGCTATGATAACAGCACCATGTCGACAGTCTATCAGCACCAAATAAATGCTTCCACACGCGTAAATTACGAATTGAAATTTACTTCAAAGAATCCGATTCTGTAAACGAAAATCAGCTGTTGTCGGCATTCTTTGGATATGTGATCATGTGATCGTGTGATCGTGGAGAAGCACCTCGATAGCAGCATTACTTGTAAGTAATGTTCTAAATGTGATTTTGGATAAAGACCTTGATTGTCAGCTGTGAGAATCATAGCTCTTGTGGTTTTATATTGTGTTCAATAACAGAGCTATGACTCCTCTGGTTCGAAAAATCGGTAGAGCATACGCAAAAATCAGTTCGCATTTTTCGACTAGGTTTATAACGACATTACACAAAGCCAGTCTAAATAGCCACAGTATTTGAATTCAATAAACATTTATCACCAGTCGTCCAACTCACAAAACATTACAAAATGCAAATAACGTCAACAAAGCAGTCAGGCGATGCTTAAGAGCAAACATAACTAGTTGATAACAAAAACAACCCGACTTAATCGGCGTGATATCGTTATAATTCGTGAGTGTTCTTTCATTATAAAAAAAAACACTATCTATTCTAACAACAGTTTGAACACCGTTCCTTACACGACAAAGGAAACTTTCGCACGACCAGCACATCAATATTTATTTTCAGCAATTTACGTTTTTCGGGTTGCTTTGGCGTGTCCTTAGGCAAATTATTTCCTTAAGCCTCGTCCTTCGGATGGGGACCTAAACCTAAAGGCGGTCCCGTATACCGTGAGCACGTTAAAGAACCATACTTATGAACATATTCGATAGTAACAAGTTCCCGGATTCGTATGTATCATTTCCCTCTCGGCGGAGCGGCTCATACTTACCTAAAAAATGTGTTGTTGAAACGAATCAATGCAATTTAAAGCTTTAAATATATTGCAAACACATATTGCAGTCGAATGATGATAACATTAGACAGTGGTACACAACAGTGACAACAGATGTCCAGATTCGCAGCACGTGCAGCACGTACAATATGTAGTAGCGATGTTTCACCATTACCTACAAGCCAATGTACGGAATATCCGGAATGTCGATAAGCACATAAGCAACCACTTATTCCACCGTCTACCAACCTAACCGCAAACATTTGTGGTTGTTGTATTTACCAAAAACATCGGTAAAGTGCACGTAAAATCATTATGTGTGTCGTGAGAATCGGGATTCTGTATACAGGACACATACATAAACGATATTGTTGTTTTTGTTTTTTGATAATTGTTTGATATGGCAAAGGCGGATCTTGTGGAAAACCTTTCTAAATCCTTGCAAGCTCAATTTTTAACCTAAGCTTGTCGGATTGTAGGGGGCGAGTGTCATGTCCACCTTTATTTATTAGTGGCATTATTGGATTTAACAACTAAACTATCCTGAAAATGCACAATAATTCACCAAATGCCATGCAGAAAACAAAAAATAGACACACCAAGCTCACCCAAAATATGTCACATCCCTCCTAAACTCAAATCCTGGATCCTTATCTTGCCAGTGGTTTGGGTAAATATCCAAGATGGATTACGCAGCCTTTGGCTACGGATGATAAAGTTCCTAGCATCCGTGATATAAATAATTGGGGTGTTGTTCTAAGGTCTCGGCATTATGTATGGTGTTTTTGTGTGAGTGATTGTATGTAGTGATATGTATCTATCTACAGTCTACTTGAAGCAGGTATAGTGCTGACACACTGGAATACCACGCCGTAGTACATGATACCCCACATAGTCTTTTTTGTTCTGACACTAGGCCAACCCAGACGTAATACTACCGACTATTTGCTCGTCAAACAAGGGTTACAAGTAATACTGCCATCTTAAAGTATTTGGTATGACGCGGCCAGGGGAATCGAACTCGCGACCTCCCGATTGCAGGGTTGACACTCTAACCACTGCACTTCATGTTGTCTTGTATTGCTCTTCATGTAGGCAACTCTATATAGCAGGTGACTGTATGTTTTGTAGAAAATAATGGCTGGCGCTTAAGTTCGTTGTCGGTTTTCCTAATCTTTAATTTTACACCCAAAATGAAACAATCATAATAAAATCAAACCGTTACTAGCACACCAACCCTAACACAACTTCATCTTAGCTTCTATTGTCTTATCGTGTATTGTCTTATCGTGTATTGTCTTATCGTGTATTGCATCATAAGTATTACAACAGTTCAGTGTTCTGTCTTCCGTGCATCTGTATAATACCTGATAATGTTATCAAGACCTCACCAGAATGTATTACCTGAAGTACTGGAACGTACTAGCGAGATATACACCTCTGATTTACGGTAGTTTCGTACGCAATCTTGTTTTATTGATGTTCCTGCCGTTAGATACAAAACGCACTCAAGTAACGGTACATTTTATTTTTTCAAAAAAAAAGTTAATGATCAGACCCCTGCTTATCTTAAAGACGCATTGACTCTAACTTCAAATGTCCATATGCAGAATTTAAGATCATCATCAAATCTGCAACTAAATTCCCCAGACCCAATAGTGAGTTATTCGGAAAGTCATTTGCTTATTCAGGCTCTAAAGTGTGGAACTCTCTTCCCCACCATATACAAAATGCCCAATCTGTAAATCAATTCAAAACACTGTATTTACAGTGGATTCTCCATCCGATATATTAGTAAATGACTAAGTCTTGCAGTTCTATTTAAACATTTTTCCATAGACTGAATATACCACTTTAAATACATTTTTACTTGTAAATATTGTATATATTGTATTGTTGAGGGCCTCTTGGTAGATTGACTAGTTTCAAATGAGTTCTCTCGTTAAATAAAGTCTTTATTATTATTATTATGATTATTATTATTATACTCAAACCGGACAGCTCTCATTTATGATTGAGAGGTTACAGCTACTGTTTTACAAAGACGAATAGTTGTTTATTGACCCAACAGGTCAGATACCACTATTGTTTCGGGGCTTCCGATTGGTTGAACAAAAAGAATAAGGTATAATAATGCAGGTATACAGGAAGTAAATCTCTTTGGTATGCATGCCTGGTGTTGTAGATTACCTGGTGTAGTCGAAAGAAGTTCCCAACTATATAAACCCAGTTTTGTGATGAATGGCATTCTTGAGTATTTAATTTTTCTTTTTTTAGTTTTATTTTCTGCTGAAAAGACTTTATTGACTTGTTTGTGAGAGATAAGAACCATTTGCAAAGCTGTATGATGATTTATTTATCAGCTTGAATGTTTTGAAAGTGAAAGTAGAATACATATAAGCGAGGCCGAATTACGGTGTCAACAAAGATCAGAATTTTTTATTCTCTTAAATGCCACATGACGTCTACTTTTCTCGGTGCTGTTCTAGAGAGGAAGGGCATATCACTAAGAATATGTAAGTGAATAATATTTTGAACATTATTTTGAAAAATGACAAACTAGAAAGCTTGGAACATATTGTACGGGACTCAATGGGGTTTTCTGTTTTCTTCCGGTACACCTGTAATGTAGTTTCTGATAAACGGATGGAGGTCCTATACATCTTAAACCTCGTACCACATATATGGTAGTACAACATACACATGGGCATACCACGACAGAAGTTCTGTAGGTGAACTTTTGTACAAGGGCAGCATCTGCCAACCCCTGACCAGAGGGATAAGAACTGCACTGATAGTTCGGTAATTTCCGTACAATGTTCCGCAAAGCCACCTGCCTTCAGATTCCAATCGTACAAACTCGGCCAATCCCATGATTCTTCGGGCTCATGCGTCGAAGGAGTGAACGAGATGTTGCGAATGATCAGATTCTGGTAGATCTGGTAGTCACATGTGAACTATAATCATGTAAGTGTCACATGGCAAATGATGTAGCATGGTACTGACCCTTAACACCTTGAGTGAGCATATATGAGTGACAGACTTTCTCTACGCATTTCAGGCGCAGAACCACTACTAAATCATTGTCATTAAAAGCGGGGTCCCTACAATTGGTCGTGCAATCTAACACACACACACACTTCACAAATATAAACGCCATGAGGGTCTATATTGCTTAGCAAACTATTGTGAGTGTTATTGCTCGTTTGTTCAATAATCACCTTCATGGCAGCTACACACATACGATGACAGAATTCGCACTAGCATCATCATCATCAACATCATCATCATCTTCATCTTTTTCACCGCAACCACCACCACCGCCACCACCACCACCGAAACCACCACTACCACCACCACCGCCTTCACCAACAACCATCACCACCAACAACACTTCCAAAAACACTACCATCATAACATCATGGAAAGTTTCATTTCGTCTGCTTTCTCTATACTGTATCAGTATGTACATTTATCAGTAATAAATTGGAGACGTTTATCTTGTTTTTAGTATAAAAAGGTTCCGCAAAAGTCCAGTAAACGCAGCTATGCAACAAAATGCTCTGTTTTATTACGGTTAAATCCCGCTTCTTTCGTTTGTTGTTTTTGTTATATAACCAATTAAAAGTTCTTAATACTTTTCTTGAACTTGCTCTAGCATCGGCGCTCGAGAATTACGGGATGCATGTTTTCTCAATATATCACCTGCGAACGTAAATATAGACCACGTGTTGGCGCGTGCAAATTGGCGCGTGAGTCATCGCATGCAATGTTTATAACTTCTTACAGCAACCGACTTCAGCTCTCAGCATCCTATAGATACTGTCGCGGTTCCGTAATTGTCTCAGTTTCAATTACGTTAGATTTACCAGGGAATCTTTCAAGATAGTACAATTATATAGCACTGCATTTAAATTGGATTTTCAATGAGCAATTGAGATGGCTGCATGCGAAACAGTAAGCTGTAATAATGCGTTAAACGCTTTAATAATGCGTTAAACGCTGTTATAATGCATGCATGCGAGATGCGAGACGTTTTACGTTGTAATAACAGTAACGCTGTAATGATAAGACTTTAAAGCTGTAGTATGGGCAGGGAATAAACTTCAAACTAGAGTTCGCAAACCTACGGTGTACTGTTAGGGCCATGTTACCATCGCATCTTACCATCGACCATCGCATCTTACCATCGCGTCTTAACATCGACCGTCGCATCTTACCATCTACCACGGCATCTTACCATCGACCATCGCATCTTACCATCGCATCTTACCATCGACCATCGCATCTTATCATCGACCATCGCATCTTACCATCGCATCTTACCATCGACCATCGCATCTTACCATCGCATCTTACCATCGACCATCGCGTCTTACCATCGAGCATCGACCTAGGTCGATGGTCGATGATAAGATGCGATGGTCGATGGTAAGATGCGATGGTCGGTGGTAAGATGCGATGGTCGATGATAAGATGCGATGGTCGATGGTAAGATGCGATGGTAAAATGCGATGGTCGATGGTAAGATGCGATGGTCGATGGTAAGATGCGATGGTAAGATGCGATGGTCGATGGTAAGATGCGATGGTTAGATGCGATGGTCGATGCTCGATGGTAAGATGCGATGGTAACATGGCCCTAACAGTACACCGTACAAACCACAATGTCGTCTGTGAAATCTCAAGATGTATTACAATTATGTTTAAAAGTGTTTTTAAAATTTCCCATGTCGTTGTGTCGTTTTTGTGTTGTTAAAGTTTGCTTTTGGATTTTTATTTTATTTTTATTTGTTGGTCTGTTTTTGCTTTCATACATTATGGTGTGGGGCAGGGTTAAACCGAACATGTTCGAAAATATTTTCTACCGCTTAGTTTGTAAGAACATAGTCTAGAGATAACCATGATTTATATTAGAATATGCGTATAAAAGGCATACCTGCCGCAGGATACATGTACATGCCATTAAAACAAATCAATAACAATGCACGTTCCACAAAGGGCGGTTGCAAAAGGCTTTCTTAATACATTAACTTTCATCAGAAGTCCCCTATTCATTTTGACTTCTAAAAGAAAAGCATATAGTCTAAGACATTGAAAACTACCGCTAGTGCATGTTTCAAAGTAAGGAGATCAAAGGAATAGGTTATATGTGCAACTAATGGGAATGGAAATGGGGCTTATTATTATTAGGTGCCGATATCAAACAGTACTTTTTTAGTAGTCAAAAATGTCAGAAGCTTGTCAGTAGATTAGATTGTCAGTAGTTTGTCAGTAGTATGGAATGGCAGTAGCATGCCAGTAGTATAGAATGTCAGTATATTGTAAGTAGTTTAGAATTCCAGTAGATTGTCAATAGTTTGTCAGTAGTTTATAATGTCAGTAGCATGCCGGAAGTATATCATGTCTGTAGTTTTTCAGTAGTTTAGAATGCCAGTAGTTTGCCAGTAGTATATAATTCCAGTAGCGTGTCAGTATTTTAAAAAACCAGTAGCATGTCAGTAGTATATCATGTCTGTAGTTTTTCAGTAGTTTAGAATGCCAGTAGTTTGCCAGTAGTATATAATTCCAGTAGCGTGTCAGTACTTTGGAATGACAGTAGCATGTCAGTAGTATATCATGTCTGTAGTTTTTCAGTAGCTTAGAATGCCAGGAGTTTGCCAGTAGTATATAATTCCAGTAGCGTGTCAGTACTTTAGAACAATAGTAGCATGTCAGTAGTTTAGAATGAAAGTAGTTTGTCAGTATCTTAGAATGCCAGTAGTTTGCCAATAGTTTAGAATGCCAGTAGTTTGCCAGTAGTTTAGAATGCCAATTGTTTGCCAGTAGTTTATAATTCCAGTAGTTTGCCAGTAGTATATAATTCCAGTAGCATGTCAGTAGTTTAGAATGAAAGTAGTGTGAAAGTATCTTAGAATGCCAGTAATTTGCCAGTAGTATTGCATGCCAGTAGTTTATCAGTATTTTAGAATGCCAGTAGTTTGCCAATAGTTTAGAATGCCAGTAGTTTGCCACTATTATTGAATGCCAGTAATTTGCCAGTAGTATTGCATGCCAGTAGTTTATCAGTATTTTAGAATGCCAGTAGTTTGCCAATAGTATAGAATGCCAGTAGTTTGCCAGTAGTTTATAATTCCAGTAGTTTGCCAGTAGTATATAATTCCAGTAGCATGTCAGTAGTTTAGAATGAAAGTAGTGTGAAAGTATCTTAGAATGCCAGTAGTTTGCCAATAGAATGCCAGTAGTTTGCCACTATTATTGAATGCCAGTAATTTGCCAATAGTATTGCATGCCAGTAGTTTACCAGTAGTTTAGAATACCAGTAGTTTACCAGTAATTTAAAATGCCAGTAGTTTGTCAACAGTTTAGAATGCCAGTAGTTTGTCAGTAATTTAGAATGCCAATAGTTTGCTAGTAGTTTACATGACATCAATTTGTCAGTAGTTAAGAATGTCAGAAGATTGTCAGTAGTTTAACATGCCAGTAATGTGCCAATGGATAATAATGCCAGTAGTTTGCCAGTAGTTTAGAATGCCAGTAGTTTGCCAGTAGTTTAGAATGCCAGTAGTTTGTCAGTAGGTAAGAATGTCAGAAGATTACCAGTAGTTAACATGCCATCAGTTTGTCAGTAGTTAAGAATGTCAGAAAATTGCCAGTAGTTCAACATGCCAGTAATGTGCCAATGGATAAGAATGTAAGTAGATGATAGCGGTTTAATATCTCAGTAATTTGCACGGTTTGCCAGTAGTTTACTCTGCAAGAACTGTTTTCAAGTTCTATTTGATCATTCGTAAGTAAAAAATCATTGTTTAAATTTCACAGAACTAGGTCTGGCGCTTCCCCTGTACCGGAATAGTGTACACATGTTCAGGATATATAACTCTTTATTTGCTATTTGTCTGGAAACCACTGTTGAAGGCACGTAGTAATATTTAGAATCATGATCAACATTGCCATTTATTATCAGTATGTATAAGAAGTGGGTATATGATATATTATCGCCACGTGTGGGTATATGATATATTATCGCCACGTGTGGGTATATGATATATTATCGCCACGTGTGGGTATATGATATATTATCGCCACGTGTGGGTATATGATATATTATCGCCACGTGTGGGTATATGATATATTATCGCCACGTGTGGGTATATGATATATTATCGCCACGTGTGGGTATATGATATATTATCGCCACGTGTGGGTATATGATATATTATCGCCACGTGTGGGTATATGATATATTATCGCCACGTGTGGGTATATGATATATTATCGCCACGTGTGGGTATATGATATATTATCGCCACGTGTGGGTATATGATATATTATCGCCACGTGTGGGTATATGATATATTATCGCCACGTGTGGGTATATGATATATTATCGCCACGTGTGGGTATATGATATATTATCGCCACGTGTGGGTATATGATATATTATCGCCACGTGTGGGTATATGATATATTATCGCCACGTGTGGGTATATGATATATTATCGCCACGTGTGGGTATATGATATATTATCGCCACGTGTGGGTATATGATATATTATCGCCACGTGTGGGTATATGATATATTATCGCCACGTTTCCTACTTGATTTATACTAATCATATCCCACCCCATCACGTTGCACTGTCAGTTCGGAGAAATAACCGGTATAGTTGTGTGACGAGTATATTCAACAGTTGGAACGGAAGTCGACATGCACACACATTCAGTTCTTAGAAAGAGGCAGACGCGTGCCCCAGTTTAGCATTGAAACTGAAATAGACGACGCGTGCAGCACATGCACCAACGATTGGCTGAGCGAATCCACCAGTTATATTTCACTATTCGTCATCATATTGATTGATTAACGTACTGTTTGTTTCGTTATTCAGACGTTGTTTAGTCTTCTCTTATAATTGTTCCACCATTCAGTATAACATACAGAATTGGTTTGTTTCACTATTAAGTATAAAACATAGAACTGGTCAGTTTTACCATTCATTCTAATACACCCGCACTATATAGCCTAGTTTAAAATATCTCGTTATATTGAACGATATATCACTGTAATTTTTGCAACGTTAGGGGAATAAGCATTGAGCATTGCGCATTCCGCATTGTAACGTATGCAACGTTAGGAGAGCAAGCAAAGCAATGCGAAAGATTTCAGATGTGTGCGTTATTTTCACATTTTAGGGGTATTAGAATAGAAATAGAACATCGTTTACGGTGAATTATCTATAATATATCACGGTTTGTCGTTCAATTGTAAACAATAATTTCACTCGCCCGAGTGAAATTATTGTTTACAATTGAACGACAAACCGTGATATATTAAACGATAATTCACAGTAAACGATGTTCTATTTCTTAAGTATAAAACATAGAACTGGTCAGTTTTACCATTCAGTATAAAACACAGAATTGGTCAGTTTTACCATTCAGTATAACACATAGAATAGGTCAGTTTTAGCATTCCGTATTAACACAGAAATGGTCAGTTTTGCCATTCAGTTTAAAACACAGAATTGTTTAATTTCACCATTCAGTATAAAACACAAAATTGGTCAATTTTATCATTCAGTTTAAAACACAGAATTGTTCAATTTCATTATTCGGCATAAAACATAGAATTCTTCTGTTTCACCATAAAGTATAAAACACAGAGTTGTTCTGTTTCACCATGCAGTATAAAACAGAATTAGTCAGTTTCATTATTTGGTATAAAACATAGAACTGTTCTGTTTCACCATAAAGTATAAAACATAGAATTGTTCTGTTTCACCATAAAGTATAAAACATAGAATTAGTCAGTTTCATTTAAACGAAGGGCTCGTGAAATTATTGTTTACAATTGAACTCCAAACCGTGATATATTAAACGATAATTCACAGTAATCGATGTTCTATTTCTATTCGAATAGAATGTGAAAATAACGCACACATCTGAAATCTTTCGCATTGCTTTGCTTGCTCTCCTAACGTTGCATACGTTACAATGCGCAATGCGCAATGCGCAATGCTTATTCTAACGTTGCAAAAATTACAGTGATATATCGTTCAATATAACGAGATATTTTAAACTAGGCTATATAGTGCGGGTGTATTAGAATATTTGGTATAAAACATAGAACTGTTCTGTTTCACCACTCAGTATAAAACACAGAATTAGTCAGTTTCATTATTCGGTATAAAACATAGAATTGTTCTGTTTCACCATACAGTATAAAACATAGATTTGTTCTGTTTCACCATACAGTATAAAACCTAGATCTGTCCTGTTTCACCATTAAGTATAAAACACAAAATTAGTCAGTTTCATTATTCGGTATAAAACACAGAATTGTTCTGTTTCACCACTCAGTATAAAACACAGAATTAGTCAGTTTCATTATTCGGTATAAAACACAGAATTGTTCTGTTTCACCATACAGTATAAAACACAGAATTGTTCTCCTTCTCCATGCAGTATACAACACAGAACTGTTCTGTTTCACCATTCAGTATAAAACACATAAGTGTTCTGTTTCTGCATGCAGTATACAACACAGAACTGTTCTGTTTCACCATGCAGTATACAACACAGAACTGTTCTGTTTCGCCATGAAGTATGCAACACAGAACTGTTCTGTTTCACCATGCAGTATAAAACACAGAACTGTTCTGTTTCACCATGCAGTATAAAACACCGAACTATTCTGTTTCATTCTGTTTTACCATGCAGTATAAAACTCAGAACTGTTCTGTTTTTACCAATTAGTATAAAACGCACAATTGTTCTGTTCTGTTTCACCATGTATAAAACATAGAACTGCTCTGTTTCACCATGCAGTAGCCCATTTCTATTCGAGTTTGCTGTTGTATGTATACGAAGTGTATTCGCATGTGTTATAGATGAACGTTTACCGATTTCGAATATATGCATATGTTTGTGAGTAACTATCTATGAAAACAGCGGTACACTTGACCTATTTAAAAAAAATGAACACTCTTTCTTATATGACTTAATATCCCATCTTTTCTGGTGATGTTTTAAGAGAAGTGCTATGTTTTTGTATGCCAATTCATTGCTACATTATTGATATTTGATTGCAGCAAATCATTAATATGTGACATGTTAACATCGATGTCAGTGGGGAAAGTAAAAGGTGGTTTCATACTTTAACAGGTTATCGAAAATCGTTCTTATTTCAATGAAAAGGGAGATAATTTTAAAATTATGATTTTTTTGAATGTTTTTGTTTGAGAATAAAAATCGTTTGTGAAAATATTTAAACAATGATAGAATTTTGCCATTGCCATTCCTGTCGATGCAATATATAATTTGTTCAAAACGTGTGTATAATGAAATAATTGTTTTTAATATATATGAGGTAATTTTGTTACTTCGCTAAGAAAATAATAAAATAATACAATATTTTGAAAATCACATCCTTATCTAACTTTTCTAATATTATCTCCAAACCATTATATCAATGTGTCTATGTTTAATCAATGTCCCTTAACAGTCCTGCTAAACTTTTTTTGTTCAGTACAGTATATATAAGTACTTATATTATGAACAGTGTAATTAGGATGCTTCCACAGTGGATTTTACTCTGGGGCTTTTCAAATGAAGAGTATCGCTGCTCATCCACGCCGAGGGTAAAATCCACACGAATTCAAGTTCGTTTTATAATTTGTGTCATGTTCATTAAAGGTCTTCATCATTATTCCTGTATTGTTTCAGGTGCTACTTGAGTGGTGGCAGAAAACAATGATCATGGCTCCAGCGATAATAAATAAGTGTTTACAATAGAATTGAGAAGGTTCTAGGCCCATTCTGCATATTTGTATCTCGATGTAAAATGGCCTTTGAGCTTGGAATAGTTATTACTGTTGACGTCATATAACATTTTCGTGTTATTTGATGCACCGTAAAACCTAATTCAATAACATTCTGTTTTCACTTCGTGACATGATTTTAACACATCGTTCCAAACTGATGTCTCGGTATAAAGAAAGTGGTTTAATACTGTGCGTTCTAAAAATAAACTCATTAAGTAAATGCATGAATATTACTAATTTTAAAATAATGACATTTCTTTCGTAGCTCAGTCAGTATGGAGCACTCTCTTGGCTTTATAAACAGAAGTAGGGCAGAATCAAAGAAAGCCAAAGTAAGGTAGACTATGTAAACAGTATAATGCAACTAGTATAGAAACGGAAACTCATTGTTACTCTACTATGAAAAACATATTGCATTTCGTTTAACTTTCGTTGTTTTTTTCAAAGTTAACGCTACTGAGGTAGAAATAAAGAAAATATCGAGTATCGAAACTAGTTTACGTCCTGAAGTCATACGTAATGTCATACGTAATGTCATACGTAAGGTCATATTTAAGGTCATACGTAAGGTCATATGTAAGGTCATACGTAAGGTCATATTAGGACAGCGACTTCAGATGAACATGCGATGAATGAACTCGAACACACGCGGGCAGAGTTCTACAGTTCTGAAGCCACTCAACTTGAGCGGTCGCTCAATCAAATATAATACAAATGAATATATTGACAACAGACCTTCGAACCCATAATACCCCCAGTATACGAACAAACAGATCAATTGTATGGTCAGTTTTTTCAAAACAAAACCGTTTAATACTGAAAGATGTGTACTTGTTAAGTTGTTAGTCCATGATGTTTCAGATTATCATAGGTTCGAACGTATACTAGTACGTAAACTTTTAGGGCGAGGTGGACCGGGTACACTTACCTTCTTCAACCGCTGTCGTTTTCATAAAGCCCATTGAGTTCACTGATCACGTGATGAACCAAATCACTGCTAATCATGTGACGAACCAAATCACTGCTAACAAATTCCAAAAATGTAATCACTTTTTCAAAAATCATTGAGCATTAAAGGTCAATGTACCCCGAGGTTGTGTCTACGTCTGAAAGCTCGTTTAAGGGCTTTGTAGATCCGTTGTATGGCTTACATTGGTAAACGTTTACTGTATAATAAAGTACAAACACCTGCATATTATAAATGCAGAAACACATGTCAGCATTGGCGACATTTCGGAATAATATAACTTATACCAGGGCATCTTTTGTAATCCGGATTTCGAGTTTTTGTCACGTAAGTTTGTCACAGAGTCTTGACCGTGACCTTAAACTTCACAGATTTGTGTTTTAAACAACCCTTAAATTAACACAATCGATATCCGTTAATCAAATATAATTGCAAAATCCACATAATTGTAATAAAGCAGATAAAGAATTGCACGGCACGTTGAAAATAAGAAATAACGATCTCAGAAATATAAATAAAGTTGTATTTGATCTATATATCTTTCGCTATAGCTTCACATACTGTACTTTACTCACTCTTCTGTGAACCATCTTTTCTTATGCATCATATAATCCAGATAGCGAAGATGGTAAGAAAGTATACAAACTTTACACCACACATATTCTGGCAAAGTGTACTTAAACCCAGCTCACAGTACAGAAGTACTGCAGTTAACTAGGAATGTTAAACCGGGAATCAGCATGCTGTATATACCTGAGCTGGTGCCTTTATTGTGGGGCTCAGCGTACAGGTATCACTATGAAAACAGGAGCCAGGTAAATGCCGACAGGTGAGAGAGAAAGCTGCAGCAGCAGAAGACATCGTATGTCACGTGACCGATACATATTTGGGATTTGGCGATAATCTGGTTCACACCCGTGTGTACGGTACATCGTGGCATAGTTTGGCCGCTAAATGAGCTATACTCATGGTGGCGAAACCACGTGACATTTTGATCGGTTTCACGGCAAGGCGCTTGATTTAGGTAAGATTCTGGCTCATAACTATATATTTAACAAATTCTGTTTAACTAAAACGCACATACATGTACAAAATGAGATCGTTCCTCCTCCGACGCACAAAAGATAATTCAATACAGCCAGAGCTTTCTGAGATTAGCTCCCCCAACGTCTTGGAAATAAATGACCGTATGACCGTGTACATTTGGGAGAGCTGAAATTCATAAAATAAAGATATGAAGCAAAATACATACCTGAATCGAGCACTTTGTTGACAGTTAATCACATCAAAATGTTATGTGGTTGTGCCACCGTGTTTACTGCTGTAGCCGTGTAATATAATTAGATGAAGCTGAACGGTGGGCGAAGGGCGGTGAAGGGCGCAGGACATTTAAGTCGAACGAATGGACATGTGGTCTGGAAGAGACATACGTAGAGCGAAGGTAATGAGGTGAAATTAAAAATGTGACGAGTAATGAACCTTGAAGCTTAAAATAATTCTTAATATGTTTAATAATATTCCGAGTGTGAAAATATGTATCAAGAACATTAAAACGGAAATATCTCAAGGTGTGTTTGTACCACATACCATTGTTTAGACTATGATGGCATTTTAATTCCATCTGAAGTCTATGTAACTTTATACTTTGACTGACCATAGAATACCATTCATTTGTATGATCGGTGTGAAAAGAAATAAGTATATACATGCAAATACATCATGTCTAGTAATTATGTCCCTTCTCACCAGTCGGTTAACAATACGATTTACAAATTGTTTAAACTTCTCTCACTTTCCGCGTTCTACTGTCACCGTAGTGAATGTTGCTTCTGGCTTTAACCCATAAAATAGATTAACGTCTCTATTGAAGATGCGTAGATATATTTTTGGAATTCGTTTTTCATTTCATTTTTATTGCTGGAAAGTCATTTTGACAAACATAACAGCGAAGAAGTGGTTACGCCCCTTGGTCTGGTCGTTTTTTAATGTTGTTTATGAACTGAAGCGTAATTGTCAATAAACGATGAACATAACTTTCCATATGCCCTTCAGTGTGGACTACCGTGCACGTATATTACGGCAAACAGAGCACGTGTCTGCGGGGTTGCGGGTCTGGGATACTACTTATAGTTTTTTCAGAACACAGCGCTTGCGACCTTGAGCCTAACAGTGTACGTTATCCGGGTTATCTATAACACTGGAGTTTACCCTCTGTGCATAATATAGACGGGATAAATTTGTTAAAAATGTATGTCTGTCTGTCTGTCTATCTGTCTGTCTATGCGTGCGTGCGTGCGTGCGTGCGTGCGTGCGTCCCTTTCTCTCTCTCCCTCTCTCTCTCTCTCTCTCTCTCTCTGGCGGTTCTGCTTGACATATTGACATACATACTGCATTGCTGGGCCGTTTAACAACATGTATTATTAATTAAAAAAACAACTATTTCTAGTCCCTTTCTTTTAAAGAAATTAATATTTTACGGAAAATAAACAATATTGCTCTAATCTTACTAACAAATATATTCATATCGATACACGAGATTGAATGAACATTGCAATGGCCTATACACATCTGTTAAACATAGTGTTAATGAACGTCACGTGACGCAACGGCACCAAATGAAAAGGTATGATACAAAACGGTCATTTTTAACAATTTATTAAATGTAAAAACCTATGGCCAGTATGTAAACCTTTTCAATTTATTATCTTTCTAATGCGTGTTTTATATAAACCTTTGCAATATAAGTTTCTATCAGCTCAAATGTCGGTTCCTTGTCCCATTTCCTTTTTCAAATAATAGGATAATAAACAGGGAACACGGAACTAACATTCCCGAAATACCGCAGTCAATCTTCTACCTTTCTCACCAAACGGATTAACGAAATCCTAAGTTATGGAGATTCTATTGCCGACCAGGAAATTTAATTACAAAAACTGATGGTAGCAGTTTTGTGAAAGATAGATAAAGCGCCTATCATCTGTTCTAAGCAGCGTATAAACGGGAAGATCTGCTATCATATACCTAAGCCAAAGAATCGTGCGCTCTGCGGGTTCATGAAAATCGACATGAAACTAAGAGAGATGGATTGATGGAGTAATCGTTTCGCAAGGGGAGATCTCTACTGGTTGTTTGATGGGAATACGGAGAATGTCAAGGGTTCGGGTGTTAACTAGAATGGTGTCTCGAGTGTTACAAATGCGAATGTATTTACCCACCGCCTGCAAAAGCAGCAAAGCGAACATTCGGAATTGTCAAAAAAAAAAGATGGCTATCCGGCTGTCCCAAGAAGAACCAAAGTCTCCCAAACATGTTGATGCAACAAACGATTCTTGATGCATTACGCGCCGGTCATTGAGAGTACCTGCGCATCGATAAAGCACAATTCACCCTGCAGGTGCACCTAGAGGTTTACCACCACCAATTGTATATAAACCTCCGAGGTATAGTCAAATGTTTTCCTATTATAAAAAATAATCCCTCCTTTCTTTTTGAAAGGCCATTATAAGTAGGGAGACATAGAGCAACATGATTTTAGAAATATTTTGGACATTGGCGAATGTCCAATATTAAAATAATTTCACTTGGGACATTCGACCGGAATCACCAGTAACTAATAATGTGATTTTGGAAATTGGAAACAAATCTCCAATATCAAAATAATTTGACTTTGGACATTCGATCCGAATCTGCAATATCAAATGATTTGATTTTGGACATTCGACTATCAAATTAATTTGACTTTGGACATTGGCGAATCTCCAGTATCAAAATAATTTGACTTTGGACATTCGATCCGAACCTCCAACATCAAAATAATTTGACTTTGGACATTCGACCCGAACCCGAATGTCCAATATCAAATTAATTTGACTTTGGACATTGGGAAATCTCCAATATCAAACTAATGTGACTTTGGACATTGGCGAATCCCAATATCGAAATAATTTGACCTTTGACCCCAATATCAAAATAATTTGACATTGGATATTCGATCCGATTCATGTTGCTGGGGACAAAGCCCATTACTACTAGATCTTGTTGTTGTATGTATAAGAAGTGTATTCAAAGGTTTTAATGGATTATTGATGAACAGTTTCCAACATTCGAATATATGCATACACTTTGTGAGCAACAATCAATGAAAGCAGCTGTACCCAAACGAAAACCTTCTTACATGACTTGTGACCCCACCTTTTTTGCTGATTTTCCAAGGGGAAGGCAATTTGTTCTATTTTCAAATTACACTGCTGCATTACCCATACTTGACATGTTAACATTACTGGCAATTTGGGAAATAATTTGTGATTTTATACATAGACAGACGAGTTTTGATCAGAATATGGGCTTTCTTCATTTCGAGCAAATATCATTTGCTTTTGTACCGAGTTGTGAAGAGAAACTAGATGTTCGTTTTGACAATCAGGTATATATTGATCAGGCGCGTAACCATGACCTTTCATATAGATCGAAAATATACATACAATATACAAGATGTCATTCTATTTAAGTATGTGTTGAATGGGTTGACATTTTGTCCGTGACCTGTACATTACATTCCGTGATGAATAATCTGTAGTTTCTTCCGTCCCAATCGGAACTGCCTCGTCTTGTTCCGTGATCAACCGACAGATACTGGTTCCGGTGGCTGGAGCATCGGAACCTTTCTTGAAAAGTCTATAAGAAACTATGTCCAGTATTGACCCTAACTACATAAAATACGCTTTTATAACTGCACTGACATACACGATAATTTAATGTTTTATTAGTGAGGTGTTTATGAAACATGCAAAGTAATAGGATTTATTGCGTAGAATGAAGAAAATAATCGTTTTTTTTTTTTTAAATATAGCAAATGAGTTCACTATCTCCCATTGATCGTCCATCTGAAGGGGACGTTGACCGTGTGGTGTTATAAATGTGCTCGAATCTATTTGCTGGGCATGCAAAATAACTAGCACGATCTATTTAATAGTGACCATGAACAATATTCGTATTCGATTGGCTGATTCTTTGAGCAACTTCTTGTTCTTTCATATCGTCCAATCAGACGTAGTAAATAATTCATTCGCAACATCTCGATTATTTCGTTGAATTAGTTGTTTTCATCATCGGTCTGTTTTGTGAAGTAAGTAAACTGTAAATTGTGCCAGTGGAATAGAAATATTGCTCAATGGAAAAAAATAAAAATAAAATAATGAAAAAGGCCAGTCGAATACGCGTATTATACTGATGACCCGATAAGCAACATTTATATCATAGTCCAAGCATAAAAACATTCCGCCCTCAGCTTGTTCAAAACGTGAATATAAAAAGCACGAGCGCACGTGCTTAACAAGAGTACTACCGGGTCAACTTTAAAATATCGTACAACCTACGTTCGTCTTTCCTCAAACATATTCTATGACTCATTTTTGAAAACGTAAGACACGAATCTTCATATTTTAAAGTGCAATACATAAATAAAAGCGAACATTGCTTCAATAGTTCTCTATGAAATATTGCGTTACGCTAACCCAAATATTAAGCGTCTTAAAATACAACAGCAGAGCCTGTAGGGGTCATTAAAATCATATAACTGCTTCAGTCTGTTTTAAAACAATGATTTACAGTGTGTATAAAACGTGTATTCAAGATAACAATTAACCTGGTTTTCTAACAAGAACACAAAAACAGGTATCATTAATGAAACGCATTACGCGTTTACGCGTTTCATTAAGGTCACCCTGGCATGCAGACTGACATTATGCATTAGGATTTTTTGCAGATTTATATTCAATAAATATAATTATATCTCCAAGTGTTCCCAGCTTTTCTGTGACAGCTTTATATCTTTGAACAAGCGGAACCTTCATCTTAGTTAATAACTTGCAGCTTTAAACAGCACGGAAATCTTAAGTGTTTTAAACTTGCGGCGTCCCGTTATTTTTTTTTTCTATTTGTAAATCATAATTAATACTATCGCATATGACTAATCGTTGATTATATTGCACCAATAACATACCTAAAGTTATTGTTGGAAAACGAAGAAATATTAGAAACTCCCAATTTAATAACATTTATTTCATTATATAAGAAAGTCTAAAGTAAAAATGAGACTGACGTAATAATTCAAGGTACTAATTGCTAATGTTAGATAAGTACATTAAAGAAAGCGTATGTCCATTTAACATTCGTGAACTGTTTGGGCGTGTAACAACTAGTGTTTGAGGGTAGTTAGCTCGTAGTTCGACACTCGTTCGGCTTGGGAGTGTAACAACTAGTGTTTGAGGGTAGTTAGCTCGTAGTTCGACACTCGTTCGGCTTGGGAGTGTAACAACTAGTGTTTGAGGGTAGTTAGCTCGTAGTTCGACACTCGTTCGGCTTGGGAGTGTAACAACTAGTGTTTGAGGGTAGTTAGCTCGTAGTTCGACACTCGTTCGGCTACTGTTTACATTAATACTTACCACAACATGTTGAGCGCCGAACGCGATTACTTGCCACAGGTGAAAGTGCTTCCGTGGCCGGAATGGTAAATACGATGCGTTTGGGTTTGAAGCCCACTGAGAGCTCGACTTGTATCCGAGGAAGTGTCGATTCTAAGTTACGGATGGCGGGATGTCTACATTGTACAGTACTGGTTCTACCCAGGGAAAAGTGGGTGGTCTACCTCCACACGAAAAAGTACATGTATGTATATATAGTCTAACATGTGCTGAAATTGACAAAAAACACCATTTAACGAACTTCTTGCCACAGGTACAAATGGCTTGCAAGGATTACCGGGTTAAGGTTTTCATTTATTCATTCATTAACACGACACTGGAGCTGGTAGTTAGTGCTTATCCTACTTTTCAAGCCAATATGATGGCTCAGAATTTCAAATACTGCATGGCTACATTTATTCCTGAAGAATTTACTACCATCGGCGTCGCTCTTCATGGTTTAAAGTGTGACTTTTATAGAGAATATCGATAAAGCTATGATAAACACTAAGTCGGAAAGAGTCCATGAAGAGAAAGCTTCACCATTGAGAAACCGCGGTCGGTCGCTACGCTCTCTCCCTTTTGGTTTCTTAATGGTGGAAATTTCCCTTTATAGCCTCTATCCGACCCTCTATCCGTTCGGCCGTACGTACGTACGTACGTATAAAGAAGTGTCACATGCAAGACCATGTACTTTCACAGACACCGGAAGACGTAGAGCTTTCAGACTTTATACATGTTACATGAATAACCAGCAGTATGTTCCTGTAACCTGTTACATATATAACCAGCAGTGTGTTCCTGTAACATGTTACATATATAACCAGCAGTGTGTTCCTGTAACAATTTACATATATAACCAGCAGTGTGTTCCTGTAACATGTTACATATATAACCAGCAGTGTGTTCCTGTAACATGTTACATATATAACCAGCAGTATGTTCCTGTAACATGTTACATATATAACAAGCAGTATGTTCCTGTAAGTAAGACAATATGAATGATAATGACCTACATTTCGCACTTAATTAATTATACATTGACATGTTATATAACGTGACTGACAAAAGCAGGGCATTCATGTCTGATAGACACATTTTCCTGTTATAATTACTTTGATCACGTAACTGCCGAGAGAGTTCATTAGATGGAACATCATTGAAACGGATAATACTCATATAAAGGGGGAACAGTTGTACAGAAAATCAAGAGACTTGTAAATCTACACTTTTCGACTGTTCTTAGTACAGAAAAATTATCCACCACCCAATGCTTCAGAATGTTGCTGTTTAAGCATTTTCGAGGAAACACTTGAAACAAATTGAATCAGACCACACATTCAGTATTGTCTAGCCGTTGATTGACTGAACTAATTACCCCGAAGGTTTAAAAAACATCTACACGGCTTGAGAACCGATTCGAGATGAGAGCATTCTTGCGTCGTCAGCGAGTTTGATCGACGAATGAGCATGCCGTGGTCGACCTTGCCCCCGTTTCACGGCACAATTGACGTTGCATTGCTGAGAACTGAACAGCTTAAAATAAACTGTTAGTTCCAGGTCATCGAATAAGACAATACAGTTTCTTCTGAATTATAATGGAATAATAAAGTTTCTTTGCCCTGGTAGTGCCCGTTGCAATCGTAGTGCATGCATAGTACAATATATATATATATATATATTTATGATGTAGAGATACAGTTCATCAACGTGTGTTGCAGCTATCCTTTTTAGGGAGTGAATATATACGCTTGATTTCTGTGTATACAGCTAGGCGCCCTGCCGTAGTTCGTCCGAAGGTTGTCTGTCCTTGGTAGTTCACAAATATTTCTCCCTATGTATATATATATACAGGAGCTGTCGGTTGACAGCCGCTCGCCTGAGTTGAAAAAGAGGCATAATTCATAATTCTGATAAAGATTATAACATAATTATATGGCACGTATCTGTACGAGTTCCTCTTTTGAAAGTAAATATTTGTGTAAAGTGTCATTGAATTTCTTTTCTGCGGTTTCTGAGATGTAAGCTTAATGTAAAAGGTCAACAGCCAGAACGGTATCCTTATATTCTGATATTCGAAATAGCATAGTTTATATTATGTTATTTTATATGACCAATGGTACTTGTCTCAAAACCATTTTTATACATTTGTCCGTCTTTACCTTTTCACAATTACAACGACCATTAAGAGTGAGTTTGACTGTAGTTATTTCCCTTTAAATAATATTTTATATTTAAACTAAAAACATAACTTTTACTATACAGCAGCATTGCTTTCAAACTAATTGTTGGTGAAAATAAAGCAATATTGCCTTGTGTACCTTTAAACCCAAAGTTATTTATAGGTAATGATGTGATATAGCGCATGAATTTGATGAAGTCTATGTAAGGATCATGCTTGTGTTGTGTAAATGTTAATTGCTCAAACATATTTAAACAAACAATTTCTCTGCATCTATGTGTATTGTTATAAACATAGATGAAAACTGTGAAACCATTTTGATATAATTGCTATTGCACTTTGATATCATATTGCTATTACATTGTACTTTGATATCATATTGTAATTTGATATCATATTGCACATTGATATAATAGAGCACTTGCATTTCATATTGCCGTTTGATATTATACTGCACTTTCACATCATATTGCACTTTGATATAGTATTAAACGGATGTCATATTGGACTTTTGTATAATGTTACACTTTGATATCATATTGCACTTTGATATCATATTGCACTTTGGTATCATATTGAATTTTGATATCATATAGCACTTTGATATCATGTTGCACTTTGAAATCATATTGTAATGATATGTCGTATTGCACTTTGATATCATAATGGAATTTAAAATCATATAGCACTTTGATATCATATTGCACTTTGAAATCATATTGAATTTTGATATCATATAGCACTTTGATATCATATTGCACTTTGAAATCATATTGTAATGATATATCGTATTGCACTTTGATATCATAATGAAATTTAAAATCATATAGCACTTTGATATCATATAGCACTTTGAAATCATATTGCACTTTGGTATCATATTGAATTTTGATATCATATAGCACTTTGATATCATATTGCACTTTGAAATCATATTGTCATGATTTGTCGTATTGCACTTTGATATCATAATGGAATTTAAAATCATATAGCACTTTGATATCATATTGCACTTTGATATCATATTGAATTTGATATCATACTCTGTACTTTGATATAATATTGCAATTTGATATCATATTACATTTTGAGATCATATTGACATTTGGTATCATATTACACTTTGATATCATATTGAATTTGATATCATACTGTACTTTGGTATAATATTGCAATTTGATATCAAGAATACTGCACTTCATATTGAACTTTGATATCATATTTCACTGTGAAATCATAAACCGATTTGATTTCATGTGGTATTTTGACATCATATTGTACTTTGGTATCATATTGCACATTGATATATTATTTCACTTTGATATCATATTGCAATTTTATATTATGTTGCACGTTGATATCATACTGCACTTTGGTAATAAATTGTACTTTGAAATCATATTATATATATATATATATATGTGATATGGTACTTTTATATAATAGTTTGATGTCATATTGCACTTTGATATCCTATTGTTAGTGGATATCACATTGTATGTTTGATATCATACTGCACATTGATATCATACACAACTTTGATATCATACACCACTTTCATATCATACACCACTTTCATATCAAGCCCTTTGATATCATTCTGTACTTTCATATCATACTGCACTTTGATATCATACTGCACATTAATATCATATTGCACTTTGTATTAGTTATAGAATGTCCAATGAGGTATTACGAGCATGTATCATGAAATATATCGAGACTTAAGCCGAGATATGTTCATGATAAATGCGTGTAACACCAAGTTGGATATTCTATAACTTTTGTATCGCTAGCCACATCCCCTTGTATGATATCTGGAATAACGGCACACTTTTAGAAAAGTGTACCGTTATACGAAATATCAGTACACTTTTGTGTTCCTGTATTGAATATAACAGACAGCTTTGGACAACATAAAGTACTCTCAGGCATGCGATAATATATAATACTGCACTTTGACAACATAGTGTATATTGCACTTTTATATAATACTGCACTTTGACAGCATAGTGTAGATTGCACTTATATATAATACTGCACTTTGACAGCATAGTGTATGTTGTACTTTTATATAATACTGCACTTTGACAGTATAGTGTATATTGCACTTATATATAATACTGCACTTTGACAGCATAGTGTATATTGCACTTTTATATAATACTGCACTTTGACAGCATAGTGTATATTGTACTTTTATATAATACTGCACTTTGACAGCATAGTGTATATTGTACTTTCATATAACACTGCACTTTGACAGCATAGTGTATATTGCGCTTATATATAATACTGCACTTTGACAGCATAGTGTATATTGTACTTTTATATAATACTGCACTTTGACAGCATAGTGTAGATTGCACTTATATATAATACTGCACTTTGACAGCATAGTGTTTATTGTACTTTTATATAATACTGCACTTTGGCAGCATAGTGAATATTGCACTTTTATATAATACTGCACTTTGACAGCATAGTGTAGATTGCACTTTTATAGTATACTGCACTTTGACAGCATAGTGTATATTGTACTTTTATATAATACTGCACTTTGGCAGCATAGTGCATATTGCACTTTTATATAATACTGCACTTTGACAGCATAGTATATATTGTACTTTTATATAATACTGCACTTTGACAGCATAGTGCATATTGCACTTTTATATAATACTGCACTTTAACAGCATAGTGTATACTGCACTTTGACAGCATAGTGTAGATTGCACTTATATATAATACTGCACTTTGACAGCATTGTGTAGATTGCACTTTTATATAATACTGCACTTTGACAGCATAGTGTAGATTGCACTTTTATATAATACTGCACTTTGACAGCATAGTGTAGATTGCACTTATATATAATACTGCACTTTGACAGCATAATGTATACTGCACTTTGACAGCATAGTGTAGATGGCACTTATATATTATACTGCACTTTGACAGCATAGTGTATATTCCACTTTTATGTAATACTGCACTTTGACAGCATAGTGTATATTGTACTTTTATATAATACTGCACTTTGACAGCATAGTGTAGATCGCACTTATATATAATACTGCACTCTGACAGCATAGGGTATATTGCACTTTTATATAATACTGCACTTTGACAGCATAGTGTAGATCGCACTTATATATAATACTGCACTCTGACAGCATAGTGTATATTGCACTTTTATATAATACTGCACTTTGACAGCATAGTGTATACTGCACTTTGACAGCATAGTGTAGATTGCACTTATATATTATACTGCACTTTGACAGCATAGTGTATATTCCACTTTTATATAATACTGCACTTTGACAGCATAGTGTATATTGTACTTTTATATAATACTGCACTTTGACAGCATAGTGTAGATCGCACTTATATATAATACTGCACTCTGACAGCATAGGGTATATTGCACTTTTTTTATAATACTGCACTTTGACAGCATAGTGTAGATCGCACTTATATATAATACTGCACTCTGACAGCATAGGGTATATTGCACTTTTATATAATACTGCACTTTGACAGCATAGTGTAGATCGCACTTATATATAATACTGCACTCTGACAGCATAGTGTATATTGCACTTTTATATAATACTGCACTTTGACAGCATAGTGTATACTGCACTTTGACAGCATAGTGTAGATTGCACTTATATATTATACTGCACTTTGACAGCATAGTGTATATTCCACTTTTATATAATACTGCGATTTGACAGCATAGTGTATATTGTACTTTTATATAATACTGCACTTTGACAGCATAGTGTAGATCGCACTTATATATAATACTGCACTCTGACAGCATAGGGTATATTGCACTTTTATATAATACTGCACTTTGACAGCATAGTGTAGATCGCACTTATATATAATACTGCACTCTGACAGCATAGTGTATATTGCACTTTTATATAATACTGCACTTTGACAGCATAGTGTATATTGTACTTTTATATAATACTGCACTTTGACAGCATAGTGTAGATCGCACTTATATATAATACTGCACTCTGACAGCATAGGGTATATTGCACTTTTATATAATACTGCACTTTGACAGCATAGTGTAGATCGCACTTATATATAATACTGCACTCTGACAGCATAGTGTATATTGCACTTTTATATAATACTGCACTTTGACAGCATAGTGTATATTGTACTTTTATATAATACTGCACTTTGACAGCATAGTGTAGATCGCACTTATATATAATACTGCACTCTGACAGCATAGGGTATATTGCACTTTTATATAATACTGCACTTTGACAGCATAGTGTAGATCGCACTTATATATAATACTGCACTCTTACAGCATAGTGTATATTGCACTTTTATATAATACTGCACTTTGACAGCATAGTGTATATTGTACTTTTATATAATACTGCACTTTGACAGCATAGTGTAGATCGCACTTATATATAATACTGCACTCTGACAGCATAGGGTATATTGCACTTTTATATAATACTGCACTTTGACAGCATAGTGTAGATCGCACTTATATATAATACTGCACTCTGACAGCATAGTGTATATTGCACTTTTATATAATACTGCACTTTGACAGCATAGTGTATATTGTACTTTTATATAATACTGCACTTTGACAGCATAGTGTAGATCGCATTTATATATAATACTGCACTCTGACAGCATAGGGTATATTGCACTTTTATATAATACTGCACTTTGACAGCATAGTGTAGATCGCACTTATATATAATACTGCACTCTGACAGCATAGTGTATATTGCACTTTTATATAATACTGCACTTTGACAGCATAGTGTATATTGTACTTTTATATAATACTGCACTTTGACAGCATAGTGTAGATCGCACTTATATATAATACTGCACTCTGACAGCATAGGGTATATTGCACTTTTATATAATACTGCACTTTGACAGCATAGTGTAGATCGCACTTATATATAATACTGCACTCTGACAGCATAGTGTATATTGCACTTTTATATAATACTGCACTTTGACAGCATAGTGTATATTGTACTTTTATATAATACTGCACTTTGACAGCATAGTGTAGATCGCACTTATATATAATACTGCACTCTGACAGCATAGGGTATATTGCACTTTTATATAATACTGCACTTTGACAGCATAGTGCACTTTGTCTCAGAAGTTTGCATATAACTCGGTTGTATGACCTAATAACTGTACACACAATCATGTTCTTTGCCTCTCCCCAGGGGTTGTGTATTTCATTTTAAACCCTTGACCACGTGGATTACATCTGGTGTAGAACTGAAGCACAACGCGTGTAATACGATCAATGATTTTATTGAAATGCATGTAAAATAAATATCAACTTGACTATAATTAACAAAAGCGCTTATCACAGATCAACAAATATATTTAGCAACACAATGATACTATATAATAATACCCCTATAAGGAGTTATACAAAACACAAGTAAACAAAATCATAGACACACAAATGCGCGATGTGGTATTGCCTTGTAACACAAGTAGTCTCGCTTTAAGTTTAGCCATTTAATTATGTACTACTTAATAGTCGTGCATGAAAGATTCCATAAAAGGTGGTAAAGGTGACAGTCACCTCCTCCTCCGTTAAAACTAACATCACCATCGTTAAAGCTAAACACTCTCTATTGTTAAATTGAATAAAAAGACTTCTTTGCTTAATTGAAAACTGCGTATGACTGATTTCGATAAACGTTGTCAAACATTACCTTTAACGATGTTTAAGGGAGGAGGTGAGTGTTACCTTTTTTGGAAGGTGTTACCATATACACTACCCTACGTCACATGATCAGTGTATCAGAGTATTAAAGGGGTTGATGCACACTTTTCAAACACGATTTATTTAAAGGGGCTCTGAAAAACTCTTAAAAAAGTTGAAAGAATTATCAAAATACCATGAAAAAAGAGATATGACCTATTGAAAATTTGCAAAGAATATAAATGGAGGCGGTCATCTTGGAATGATGACGTCATCGCGTATTTTACAATATATGTACAAAATACATTTTAAAGCAAAGAAAATCACTGCAAATTGATTAAGAATAAATATGCAAATGTAAAATACATAAACTGTATGCTTATTTTTCATTTGCAGTGATTGTCTTTGCTTTAAAACACATTTAAGTCCATCTAGCAATACATTAGCACTATTGAAACTAGTTTAGAATTGCGTTGAGGGAAGCATGCGCGAAGTTCTTAATGCGACGTGATACAGTTAGGATTGAGGTTCGAGTTTAGCAATAACCCTTAAGATGGTTGAACGCCGAACTAGGAAGTTCGCGCTTAATTTCCACATCAGTATGTGTTATATGTTATACGAAATATACATCATATACACTATATAAGGGTCAAGACCACATGGTGCTCCGTTTTAATGTCACAAATATATATCCGAAATATTCGAAATGTTAAGTCATTTATGTAAAGATAACATGTAGACAAGAATATATATTATAATAAACATGAATCATTTTTAAAGTACTCCATCGACACTTTCGATATAGGCAGGCAGTAAAAAGAAAACACAATGTCTTTGTAATACTATTCAAACACAAATACTCTTCAAAGTATAAAACATAACAATCTGAATATAGTTGATTCTGTATTCATTTATTCCACGTCCATTTAACTGTTTTTTATAAGCGGCTACAGAGGGCCTTCCCATTGCGACACTCTGTCCAATTTCATAAGTTGCGGTTGCTTCGTTGTTGCGTCTATCGGAGGAAAAAATGTCGAAGTCCTTGGCCGCTTGGAAACACACTCTAATATGAAGCGAAACATATGCATGTAAGAACTATAAAACAACGAGTAACGTTTGAAAAGTAATGCATTTATGTTAACGACATGAAATATTTCGCTTTTAAAATTGTTTCAAACGTTGCCATGAAAAGTCTCCATCATCCAAACACACTCAAACTGACTGCGAGCGCTTGAGAGGTCTCGCGAGAGGTCTGGATGACAGAGACCATGCCATGTATAGGTTGACAAGTTCTTTCATAAAATGATCCATGTGATTGCCAATTTACAACTAAAAATGCCTATTTCATTGATGCATCATTTATTTATGTAATAGTCAAGTTTTGCCTGAAAAGTACAAACTTTGGCAGAAACAAAAAAAAGAAAAAGCCCCCCAAATTGTTCATTGAAAGTAAGAAAATGATTGACTGTTGCTTAATTTTAGATCTTTTCCACTTATATACAAAAGGAATCTTTATCGACACCTAACTATTAGAACATGCATATCATTGTATCGCCATTTGTCGAAATTAAAGTTTTAAAGGTAAATCATTCAATAACTAGCAAACACACATATAAATGATCAAAGGCTGCTTAATCAAAAAAAAAATACACATCCAAAACACTAGATGTTCTAACAAGATTCAAAAACATAATTTCCAAATAATTTGGAGTATTTGTACAAATATTCCAAAATTCATACGCACCTTTTGAAAGTAAAACATTGAAATTGTCAAACAGCTCCGAACCGTAAATATTATATAAGGTGGGTAACGAAGACAGTGTGTGTGGGTGAAAAAAATCTACAACAAACAACACGTTTCTTGTTTATAGATTTGAAACGAACTGATTTTCTTGTACGCAGTGAAAACTAGGTTTATTGCATTATAAGTGGGTTTGTACTCGTATGTATGATGCATTAGAAATGGTTGGAAATTTGAATTTGTTTCCATTTTATACGAATAATATAACAATGTTTCGTCACATCAGGAAAAATATACACTGAAAAGAAAAAGAAACGCGACACGGGAATTTCCGCTACATATTGTATATACTGCACACTTAATTCCATATATATTCCAAGGAAATCCCATTATGTTCTGTAAAACAAAAAGTTGCAGTTAGTTAGAGAAAGGACACAACTGTGATGTTGTAGACGTTTTAATCACAGTACACGTTGTAACAAGAAATTCATAAATGTTGAAGTTCCTCTTTGAAAAAGTACTCGGACTGTATTTAACGTAACGTAGAGTTTGCAAAATTTTGCATCCTAAGTTTGCTCACATGCTTGAGCCAAACGCGTACTCTGTCAATAATGAAATTTTGCAGAAATACTATTTGCTGTGTTACGTGTTGTTTGAGTCTTTTTTTCCGAAAGGAAAGATCTTACGTAGCCATGTACCATTCGATTAATAGCAGTATATTGTACATACAATATATAGCGGAAATTCCCGTGTCGCGTTTCTTTTTCCTTTCAGTATTTTCATGAAAGGTTTCACTCACTCATATATATATAAAGAATTCTGAGTTTTTTTTTATTAAACATCTCCATGACCAAAAGCACCGGTCCCGTACCGCTATAGCCCATGCATAAACTGTACTGAAACAGTACAGCATTACATTACAAATTAACAAATGTGGTCGGCAAACATTACCATCTACAACGCCAAACATCAACAACGCCAAACCTTTGACATTAGTCACTACTGCTGAAGATGCACCCCGATCAAAGGGACACACGGTAGTGTTAATTTCGTTAAAACTCGCGGCGTATCGTTAGTTTTGCTATAACTTCCATTATTTTGTTCTTTCATTAATATTTATTATAAGAATAGTATAAAGCAAATTATTTTGGCACATTACTAACTGTTGATACTATTGCACCAATACTATATTTATAAACCTATGTCAAAACAATAAGAAAAAATGAAAACTCAAATTGTTATTTAAATCTATGCAAACAGTTTTAAAGTCAAAATGATACTGGATTAATAAACCGAAACGCAACTGTTAAGTCTATGAACACGTCAATGCCATGTACCCCTTTAAGAGACCACTTGATTTAAAGGACCACCGTTTCAGCACCCAATTGTATTGTTTCAAATTAAAATGCAGCTGAATTGCAGTATGCCACCTTAAAAATGAAAACAATTGATGAAATGCGTTCGACTCCTTAAACATACACACTACTGCACGATGCAATACGCCGATCATGACGACAGCACTGATCATGACGACAGCACTGAGCATGATCGCAACATACGTCCGACGCGTGTTGTGTGTAACAAATTAACTAAATGTAAGCATGCATGTATACTAAACAATACTTACGTTCGTGCAAGCAAATCGTTAGTGATAATCATTCATACATACTTCACATTACAACAGGCAATAGTGTGGGAAATAATTCTAGAAACGTTTAAAGGGACACACGGCAATCTTGAGTTTTTAAACTCTCGCGGCGTTTCGTTAGTTTTTCTACATTAACTTGCATTTGTTCAAACATTAATATTAATTATAAGAATAGTATAAAACAAATTGTGATTGCATATTACTAACTGTTGATTATATTACACTAGTAATATATTTTAAACCTTTTGAAGAATAAAAAAAAAGTGAAAACTCAAAATTGTATTTATTTATATGCTAGCAGTTTTAAAGTAAAAATAATAATGGATTAATACATGGGGAAGCTAATTTTAATGCTTGATAAAAACTTCAAGATTGCCATGTGTCCCTTTAAGGGGCGTCATAACAGTTCTGTGTTGTAAATTGTATACCTAATATCTACTGAATAAAAAAAATGCTTGAACATTTTATATTCTAATTATTCAATTTTATATTTTTTTAAGGTTCCATCTTATAAAATTCAATTTTGCTAGAAAAAAAAAATAGAATTGAAAAACGGGTCTAAATCTTGCCTTCAAATCGATTACAATGATCTTACAAATATTCCTCTGAAGCCAAATAATGCTAAAATGAATTTTGTAACACGAAGAGAGCTTCATGCCAAACTTCATGATGATGCACACATGATAATCGATGACTAAATAATGATAGTTCACAATAAATTCAAAATATAAGGTTGTGGAAAGGGTTTATGATATATTGGTAGAACGTGTTACAAACCCATTTGTCATCATAATATTTTTATCGTGACTGTATGGAAGTATGTCTATACTTCTGTGTATGTAAAGTATTGCCAATAAACTATGTTTAAATCATGAAGTTGAAACACATTTTTAGGTTTAAAAAAGTTATAAATATATACAGTCTGTTGATTGATGCACATAATTGCACACTTTCGTTGGAATCTTTATTTCCATATATATTAATAGCAATTTCAAACTGATAAGAAATTATTTTATTACCAACATCAACACATAGAAAATAATCAATTACTCGATGGCGATCTTACCAAATGGACTAAACATTAAAACCTATAAAATAGTTTAAATCGATTCATAATACAATTATAATTTTTTTTTTAAATGTGTTCAGGTAAAGTGTAACAATTGAACGACATTGCCGAATTAGGGTTCCTTGCTAGCGGTTCGGGAACATAGGGCGTTGATACAGGGGTGCTAGCGGGTGTGTTGGATCTGTAAGATATCTTTGACGGTGGTCGTCCACGGCCGGATGGTGGTCGGGCCATCATAGGCGGCTGTGGCAGGGGCTGGGGCTGGGGCGTTGGTTTCGGCGTTGGTGCCATTTGTCGCCCGGAATATGCTTCTAAAAGGTTTTTGGCCATAGTACGATCTGAAATAAAACGTCAGTACGACACATCCACTACATGCAAAGCGAAAAATAGCTGTGAAATAGAAGTTCGATTTTGATTTTGTTTATGTATGATGTTTGCTAGGCTTTTTTAAAAGGTAATGTTGTGAAAAAGTTGTGCCTCAACCGGGACTCGAACGAAGGATAACTGGTTTACTTTGCCAGTACTCTAACCGCACAGCTATTTAGGACACAGGATGCTAATCGATTATTCCCGGTTAAAGTTACTTATTTTTACTGAATATATTCTCATTTTAACTAAATAGGTTTATAATTTATGGTATAGATATACCGAAAATCAAAATCGAACCATGTATTCTGAAGTGAAGCCGCGGCAGTTCTTGTTAGAGTTTATGTGCAATAATAAAAACACATGTTGTTTTTCCGATTATAATATAAAGTCATACAAACCACGTGCATTTAACGTTCATAATTTTGAAAAAAACAATAACACATACCGAGTGTGACACAAATATGTTGCAATTCATTGAACGTGCACGTGCAAATCAGTGACTAATATTCCAAACCATGCTTTAATTTTCTTCATAATGTTTACAGAAGAGAAAAAGTGATTTTCAAAATCTTCAGTAAGAAACTAACATCAGTTTTCGATGTGCCCATTTATTCGAATATGTAAACTGTCAATAGTCGTCAGAAAAACGCGAATCATAGACTTTGCACTAATGAGTTTTAAATCATCAATAAAAGTCTCCATTGTTTTACGTCAGAATTATAATACAATATTATAATATTTGTTTTACCATAGCGTTATACTTTTTCTTGAAACTATTACTTAATCTAAAATTCAGATTGTGCTCAAAATTAGGCCAAACATGGTTAAACACGCAAACATCGCCTCGTAGCGGAGTCAGCAGTTAGAAACATGGTTAAATATTAGTCACTAATGCACATTTGTAAGTAACAAAGTTTTAGAAGAAAAAAAAAGTAAATATATAAAATTAAACCGCACAATGTGCAGTCGATCATTATACACTTGGTAGCACGTGTTTACAAGTGTCTCGAGTAAATGAATGTTTGATTGAAACTGTAAAAACAAACTTCATGCACCACACATATATTTGACATGCGAAACATACAGCAAATACAAAACAAGGGAGTATAAAGTATTGCATACCTTCACCTGACGCAGTTTCGTAGTACTTCCGGAGCGCCTCGACTCCTAGTTTTTGTCCCAACTCCGTAATCTGACGTTGGATGGCATCGGCGTTGTCGTTGTAATGACGGTCATACGTGGTTCGATTCCGGATGTGCATGTGTCGATTAGACGCCGTGGGAACTGGAATAAAACAATATTAAAATACCACAAGTTGTTCGATTACGAATGTGTCGATAAGACGCCATAGGAACTGGAACAAAAGCAATACAAGAGCGTACGTATTCGCCCCCGGATGTGCATGTGTCGATTAGACGCCATATGAACCGGAACAATACAATACGAGATCATATATGGTTCGATTCCGGATGTGCATGAGTCGATTAGATGCCGTGGAATGAAATCATACGAGAGCATACGTAGTTAGACTATGTCGATATGGGGCAGTATGAATGAAATAAAACAATACGAGATACGATTTCGGATGACTGTATCGAGTAAGTGCGACGGGAACTGGAATAAAACACTACAAAAACACCACGTTGGATAAACAAAAACATTAGATTTCAATAAGAAAGTAAACAATATACTTTAAAAATTCTTCACCCAAAATAATATTACAGAACATGCCACCGTTTCTTCATTTTGAGCAGAATACAGTCGTTCGTGCTCCTTCCGTTTAGTCTTGATCTTCGACGCTTGATCGACGCAAGACAAACGTTTTTACCATTTGAAATTTGAAACCGGAATCACGTGACCGTAATTTTTTTATTTATAAATGTATTGTCTTTCTGCCTTTCTGTATATCTTGGATAGCAGGTGTTTCTGTCTCAGCCAATCAGAAACGATACCAGTATCTCGGCCAACTTTTTTATAGGAGAACTGCGTTTTAGACGTTTGTCTTGAAAACAAGCAATCGTCGCAGATGATCTAAACTATACTTCCGTCACGAGCAAGATCACGACATGATGTACTCGTTTATTAATATAGAGAATGTTTTTTAAGATCGAGCAATTTCCTACTTTCGCCATTTCTTAAAAATGCGTATACAATTTTGTCTATGATTCAATGCACATAGGCATATGATTACCGACAAGAATGATTTTGTCAGTTTGTTTGAATGGTGTTTAACGTCGTTTTCAGTACATTTTCAGGCCATATATATATATATTATTTTTTTTGGTAGAGTCCCCATTTTCTGGGTAGAGAACCAGTATCTTATACCTCCCGCCATCGTAAGAATCTACATTTTTTCACTTGACAAGTCGAGCTTCCAATGGGATTTGAGGCCGTATCGGGGAAGTTTTAGACGCAGCGTCTACAGTTACTAACCCAGCCACGAAGCTGCTATGACAAGAACGCATCCATTCGCCAACATTGGTTACATTTCACTGCTTTGGACGTATGATGTATACGTTTAATATTAAACATGGGTGTACAATGGGGAAATATATAAATGAAATATAGATCTACTTACATTTTCTTACATACTATTCTAAGCATTCTTTTTTAACTGGCGAATACTTATAAGGTGTATGCATTAAATCATGGGTTACCGTAGACCAGTTAATTTTCTAAATATAGATTCCATACGCCAGCAGTGTACGGGACACTCAAGACTCACTTGTTCCGCTAGCTGGAAGATGTTTCTTTTTGTTGCTGCCATATCTGGTGACGGGTAGGTGAAGCTCGGGGGGCTGGGCGTGGTTCTGATAACAGTAGCGTTTCACTGAATCTAACGTGTATGGTATATTTTCTTTCCAGTCGGGTGGCAGTGAGTAGGCAGATTTTACTTGGAAACCTATAATATTAGACGATAGTAGTTTGTGACAAGTTGTTACCCAGTCTAAAACTCATGATCTTTTTTTTTAAGCTGACAGTTACTATCAAAGACTGACAGAAACTATAAATAATTTAAATGGTTCAAACATATTTGATTGCCAAATATACAATGGGTCGGGCCACAAGTTCTTACAACATTAGTTACGTCCTTTCCCTATATAATATGTATCTACAATGCACATAATATGGCTACTGGTAATTGTTCAACATTAGTTTCTATTTTGTTATAGAATATGTGTCATTCTACTGAACATTTCTTTTTTCGAAAATACAATTAATATATACAGAATTAAATGAGATAAGATCATTTCGTGAAAAAAATAATAAAACGGGTTAAAGAATAGTATAATATGCTGATTTTAACAAATATTTAAACTGGAATCGTAATCAATTCTAATCTGTGGAAGTTCAGTTCTGAAAAACTAAACATGTAAACAAGACATTAACAATGGTAAAAACGTAGGAAAATGACAGCACCTTGGGGTACTCCTAAATAGTCTTGCTGATATGTAGACTGGCTTAGACGCTTGTGCAACTGGTTGATCTTGTCGTCTGTAAGATCTTCTGACCACTTAGATCCTTCTGTTTCTATGGGTCCTCTTCGGGGGAATTTCCACATTAAAAATGACTGAACAAAGAAAGGGAACATAACATGACAACCTGTTATTGAAACTACATCTCTGTGTGAACGGTTAACGTTAAAGTGGCATACGGCAATGGCATATATTCAAACACCGTCTAGAAAACGTGACAAAGGTTATTATGATAATTTACTGATGGAAAGAAAATCATAGTTACTCATTTTGTAATTTTGAACTATACTATATTTCTCACTAGGATGACATAGTTCTCACTAAGGTGACATACTTCTCATTATGGTGACAAAGTTCTCACTATGGCGACATAGTTCTCACTATGATGACACAGTTCTCACTATGTGACATACTTCTCACTATGGTGACATAGTTCTAACTATGGCGACACAGTTCTCACTATGGTGACATACTTCTCACTATGGTGACATAGTTCTCAATATGATGACATAGTTCTAACTATGACGACACAGTTCTCACTATGGTGACATAATTCTCAATATGGTGACATAGTTCTCAGTATGGTGACATAGTTCTCACTGTGGTGACAGAGTTCTCAATATGGTGATATACTTCTCACTATGGTGACACAGTTCTAAATATGTCGACACAGTTCTCACTATGGTGACATACTTCTCACTATGGTGACATAGTTCTCACTGTGACGACACAGTTCTCACTATGACGATACAGTTCTCACTGTTGTGACATAGTTCTCACTAAGGTGACATACTTCTCACTATGGTGACATAGTTCTCACTATGACGAAACAGTTCTCACTATGACGATACAGTTCTCACAGTGGTGACATAGTTCTCAATATGGTGACATACTTCTCACTATGGTGACATAGTTCTAACTATGGCGACACAGTTCTCAGTATGGTGACATACTTCTCACTATGGTGACATAGTTCTCACTATGACGACACAGTTCTAACTATCGTGACATACTTCTCACTATGGTGACATAGTTCTCACTATGACGACACAGTTCTCACTATGACGATACAGTTCTCACTGTGGCGACAAAGTTCTCACTGTGTAGTTCTCACTATGGCGACATAGTTCTCACTGTATAGTTCTCACTATGACGACACAGTTTTCTCTATGGTGACAGAGTTCTCAATATGGTGACATATTTCTCACTATGGTGACATAATTCTAACTATGGCGACACAGTTCTCACTATGACGATACAGTTCTCACTGTTGTGACAGAGTTCTGACTAAGGTGACATACTTCTCACTATGGTGACAAAGTTCTCACTATGACGACACAGTTCTCACTATGACGATACAGTTCTCACTATGGCGACAAAGTTCTCACTGTGTAGTTCTCACTATGGCGACATAGTTCTCACTGTATAGTTCTCACTATGACGACACAGTTCTCTCTATGGTGACAGAGTTCTCAATATGGTGACATATTTCTCACTATGGTGACATAATTCTAACTATGGCGACACAGTTCTCACTATGGTGACATACTTCTCACTGTGGTGACATACTTCTCACTATGGTGACATAGTTCTAACTATGGCGACAGAGTTCTCAATATGGTGACATACTTCTCACTATGACGACACAGTTCTCACTATGGTGACATACTTCTCACTATGGTGACATAGTTCTAACTATGGCGACAAAGTCCTCAATATAGTGACATACTTCTCACTATGGTGGCATAGTTCTCACTATGACGACACAGTTCTCACTATGACGATACAGTTCTCACTGTGGTGACATAGTTCTAACTATGGCGACATAGTTCTCACTAAGGTGACATACTTCTCACTATGGTGACATAGTTCTCACTATGACGACACAGTTCTCACTATGACGATACAGTTCTCACTATGGCGACATAGTTCTCACTGTGTAGTTCTCACTATGACGACACAGTTCTCACTATGACGACACTGTTCTTACTGTGGTGACATATTTCTCACTATGGCGACATAGTTCTCACTATGACGATACAGTTCTCACTGTGGTGACATAGTTCGCACTATGGCGACATAGTTCTCACCGTGTAGTTCTCACTATGGCGACATAGTTCTCACAATGGTGACATAGTTCTCACTATAGCGACATAGTTCTTACTATGACGACACAGTTCTCACTGTGGTGACATATTTCTCACTATGGCGACCTAGTTCTCACTATGACGACACATTTCTCACTGTGGTGACATAGTTCGCACTAAGGCGACATTGTTCTCACTCTGTAGTTCTCACTATGGTCACATAGTGAGAACTACGACGACATACTTCTCACTATGGTTCATAGTTCTCACTGTGGTGACATAGTTCTCACTATGAAGACATAGTTCTCACTATGGCGACATAGTTCTCACTGTGTAGTTCTCACTTTGGCGACATAGTTCTCAAAATGGTAAAATACTTCTCACTATGACGACACAGTTCTCACTGTGGCGACATACTTCTAACTATGACGACACAGTTCTCACTTTGGCGAAGTAGTTTTCATTGTGACGACATACTTCTCACCAAAGCGACATAGTTCTCACTATGACGACATAGTTTTCACTGTGGTGACATAGTTCTCACTGTGGTAACATAGTTCTCAATATGGTAACATAGTTCTCACTGTGGCGACATACTTCTCACTATAGCGACTTAGTTTTCAAGGTGGCGACATTGATATCGCTATGGCGACATACTTCTCGCTGTGGCGACATACTTCTCACTGTGGCGACATAGTTCTCACTATGGTGACATAGTTCTAACTATGACGACACAGTTCTCAATATGGTGACATACTTCTCACTATGGTGACATAGTTCTCACTATGACGACACAGTTCTGACTATGGTGACATAGTTCTAACTATGGCGACATAGTTCTCAATATGGTGACATAGTTCTCACTGTGGCGACATACTTCTCACTATGGTGACATACTTCTCACTATATTGACATAATTCTCACTATGACGACACAGTTCTAACTATCGTGACATACTTCTCACTATGGTGACATAGTTCTCACTTTGACGACACAGTTATCACTATGACGATACATTTCTCACTGTGGTGATATACTTCTCACTATGGTGACATATTTCTCACTTTGACGACACAGTTATCACTATGACGATACATTTCTCACTGTGATGATATACTTCTCACTATGGTGACATAATTCTCACTATGACGACACAGTTCTCACTATGACGATACAGTTCTCACTATGGCGACATAGTTCTCACTGTGTAGTTCTCACTATGGCGACATAGTTCTCACTGTATAGTTCTCACTATGACGACACAGTTCTCTCTATGGTGACAGAGCTCTCAATATGGTGACATACTTCTCACTATGGTTACATAGTTCTAACTATGGCGACACAGTTCTGACTATGGTGACATAGTTCTAACTATGGCGACAGAGTTCTCAATATAGTGACATACTTTTCACTATGGTGACATAGTTCTCACTATGACGACACAGTTCTCACTATGACGATACAGTTCTCACTGTGGTGACATAGTTCTAACTATGGCGACATAGTTCTCACTAAGGTGACATACTTCTCACTATGGTGACATAGTTCTAACTATGGCGACAGAGTTCTCAATATGGTGACATACTTCTCACTATGGTGACATAGTTCTCACTATGACGACACAGTTCTCACTATGACGATACAGTTCTCACTATGGCGACATAGTTCTCACTGTGTAGTTCTCACTATGACGACACAGTTCTCACTATGACGACACTGTTCTTACTGTGGTGACATATTTCTCACTATGGCGACATAGTTCTCACTATGACGATACAGTTCTCACTGTGGTGACATAGTTCGCACTATGGCGACATAGTTCTCACCGTGTAGTTCTCACTATGGCGACATAGTTCTCACAATGGTGACATAGTTCTCACTATGGCGACATAGTTCTCACTATGACGACACAGTTCTCACTGTGGTGACATATTTCTCACTATGGCGACCTCGTTCTGACTATGACGACACAGTTCTCACTGCGGTGACATAGTTCTCACTATGGTTTCATAGTTCGCACTAAGGCGACATTGTTCTCACTGTGTAGTTCTCACTATGGCGACATAGTGAGAACTACGACGACATACTTCTCACTATGGTTCATAGTTCTCACTGTGGTGACATAGTTCTCACTATGAAGACATAGTTCTCACTGTGTAGGTCTCACTATGGCGACATAGTTCTCAAAATGGTGACATAGTTCTCACTATGACGAAACAGTTCTCACTGTGGCGACATACTTCTCACTATGACGACACAGTTCTCACTGTGGCGAAGTCGTTCTCATTGTGACGACATACTTCTCACTAAAGCGACATAGTTCTCACTATGACAACGTAGTTCTCACTGTGGTAACATAGTTCTCAATATGGTAACATAGTTCTCACTGTGGCGATATACTTCTCACTATAGCTACATAGTTTTCAAGGTGGCGACATTGATATCGCTATGGCGACATACTTCTCGCTGTGGCGACATACTTCTCACTATGGCGACATAGTTCTCAATATGGTGACATAGTTCTCACTGTGGCGACATACGTCTCACTATGGCGACATAGTTTTCACTGTGGCGACATAGTTCTCGCTATGACGACATAGTTCTCACTGTGGCGACATACTTCTCACTGTGATGACATAGCTCTCAATATGGCGACATAGTTAACACTAGGCGACATAATTCTCACTATAGCGACATAGTTCTCAATATGATGACATACTTCTCACTGAAGTGACATAGTTCTCACTGAAGTGACATATTTCTCACTATGGCGACATAGTTCTCACTATGGCGACATAATTATCACTATGACGACATAGTTCTCACTATAGCGACATATTTCTCAATATGGTGACATACTGCTCACTGTGGTGACATACTTCTCACTATAGAGACATATTTCTCACTAGGCGACATAGTTCTCACTATAGCGACATAGTTCTCAATATGGTGACATACTTCTCACTGTGGTGACATAGTTTTCACTATGGCGACATATTTCTCACTATGGCGACATAGTTCTCACTATAGCGACATAGTTCTCAATATGGTGATATACTTCTCACTGTGGTGACATTGGTCAAACTTACAGATTGTCGTGTGTCCCTTTAATTGCACTGTAGTGCATGCTTGCAGGGCTTTCAATGTTCATCCCAGATGCTTGTAACTCCCTCAAATTATTGACTTAACTAGGATTGCAAGTTTAATATTTCTCAGTCAACGTCAACTATAAGCGGCAAAAAACATATAGTTAGTGTTCCAATGCAAAGTTATTACTTTAAAAAATATGTAACGACCCCGACGAGACTCGAACTCTTCTGATTCGAAGTCAGACGCCTTATCCATTAGGCCACGGGGCCTCGACACAATGACAAAGAAGTAAAATGTTGTCTTCTTTTTCTATCTCGTGTAAAATCATCGGCAGCCATTGTTAAAACGCAAGTGGTCTATTTTGTTTGTTTGTTTTTAATATTAATAGAAATTCCTCGTCCTTTTTAACAGGTGGTGAAACAGGGGTTTCTTCTAACTCCACAAGTCCACGGGGCTTGGATACAAAAACTATACGAGTATACTTTACACGAAAAGTTCTCGATTTAAAAATATATATCGACCCCGACGAGACTCGAACTCGCAATCTTCTGATTCGAAGTCAGACGCCTTATCCATTAGGCCACGGGGCCAGTGAATAAGTGAACTTAAGTTTGATATATAATCTTAAATTTAGATAGCGAATTTTTCCTTTACGTTTTTTGGTCTATTGTTCACGTTATTTTTTTCGGCTTACTGCAGTTATGTATATATACAATTTTAAATAGGTTTCCCTCCATATTTCTTTTTTCAAAAAGTCTTATTTCCTAGACACAGCTGACTATATGTTTTTCATGGAAAGAAAAATGCTGGGCCAAAGAAATTTTTCAATTTATATCTCAAATAATGAAAAATCATAAACGAAGTTTGTTTTACTAAAGTGAGTTTGTTTTACTAAAGGCAGTCAAAGCATGAAAATCCCCAACCCCTCGCCAATGGTATAATACAAAGTTATTCTTTTATCAAATCTGCAAAGAACTGATTAACAGTAACTGTTCAAAATCAAATGATAAATGGTATTTCTGAATGATAACCAAACATAGATTACTGGATTTATTCACATAAAATAAAGAATAGCATACAGAGAGAAGGAAACTAATACCAGAGTATATGTATACATTATACTTGTAATGTATGTGTATTTACTATGTATACATTATACTTGTAATGTATGTGTATTTACTATGTATACATTATACTTGTAATGTATGTGTATTTACTATGTATACATTATACTTGTAATGTATGTGTATTTACTATATGTATACATTATACTTGTAATGTATGTGTATTTACTATATGTATACATTATACTGTTAATGTATGTGTCTTTACTATGTATACATTATACTGGTAATGTATGTGTATTTACTATGTATACATTATACTGTTAATGTATGTGTATTTACTATATGTATACATTATACTTGTAATGTATGTGTATTTACTATATGTATACATTATACTTGTAATGTATGTGTATTTACTATATGTATACATTATACTGTTAATGTATGTGTATTTACTATGTATACATTATACTGGTAATGTATGTGTATTTACTATGTATACATTATACTGTTAATGTATGTGTATTTACTATATGTATACATTATACTTGTAATGTATGTGTATTTACTATATGTATACATTATACTTGTAATGTATGTGTATTTACTATATGTATACATTATACTGTTAATGTATGTGTATTTACTATGTATACATTATACTGGTAATGTATGTGTATTTACTATGTATACATTATACTGTTAATGTATGTGTATTTACTATGTATACATTATACTGGTAATGTATGTGTATTTACTATGTATACATTATATTGGTAATGCATGTGTATTTACTATGTATACATTATACTGGTAATGTATGTGTATTTACTATATGTATACATTATACTGGTAATGTATGTGTATTTACTATGTATACATTATACTGGTAATGTATGTGTATTTACTATATGTATACATTATACTGGTAATGTATGTATATTTACTATGTATACGTTATACTGGTAATGTATGTGTATTTACTATATGTATACATTATATTGGTAATGTATGTGTATTTACTATGTATACATTATATTGGTAATGTATGTGTATTTACTATATGTATACATTATACTGGTAATGTATGTGTATTTACTATGTATACATTATACTGGTAATGTATGTGTATTTACTATATGTATACATTATACTGGTAATGTATGTGTATTTACTATGTATACGTTATACTGGTAATGTATGTGTATTTACTATATGAATACATTATACTGGTAATGTATGTGTATTTACTACGTATACATTATACTGGTAATGTATGTGTATTTACTATGTATACATTATACAGGTAATGTATATGTATTTACTATGTATACATTATACTGGTAATGTATGTGTATTTACTATATGTATACATTATATTGGTAATGTATGTGTATTTACTATATGAATACATTATATTGGTAATGTATGTGTATTTACTATATGTATACATTATACTGGTAATGTATGTGTATTTACTATATGAATACATTATATTGGTAATGTATGTGTATTTACTATATGAATACATTATATTGGTAATGCATGTGTATTTACTATATGTATACATTATACTGGTAATGTATGTGTATTTACTATATGTATACATTATACTGGTAATGTATGTGTATTTACTATGCATACATTATATTGGTAATGTATGTGTATTTACTATGTATACATTATACTGGTAATGTATGTGTATTTACTATATGAATACATTATATTGGTAATGTATGTGTATTTACTATGTATACATTATACTGGTAATGTATGTGTATTTACTACATGAATACATTATATTGGTAATGTATGTGTATTTACTATGTATACATTATACTGGTAATGTATGTGTATTTACTATGTATACATTATACAGGTAATGTATATGTATTTACTATGTATACATTATACTGGTAATGTATGTGTATTTACTATATGTATACATTATACTGGTAATGTATGTGTATTTACTATATGAATACATTATATTGGTAATGTATGTGTATTTACTATATGTATACATTATACTGGTAATGTATGTGTATTTACTATATGTATACATTATACTGGTAATGTATGTGTATTTACTATGTATACATTATATTGGTAATGTATGTGTATTTACTATGTATACATTATATTGGTAATGTATGTGTATTTACTATATGAATACATTATACTGGTAATGTATGTGTATTTACTATATGAATACATTATATTGGTAATGTATGTGTATTTACTATATGAATACATTATACTGGTAATGTATGTGTATTTACTATATGAATACATTATATTGGTAATGTATGTGTATTTACTATATGTATACATTATACTGGTAATGTATGTGTATTTACTATATGTATACATTATACTGGTAATGTATGTGTATTTACTATGTATACATTATATTGGTAATGTATGTGTATTTACTATGTATACATTATACTGGTAATGTATGTGTATTTACTATGTATACATTATACTGGTAATGTATGTGTATTTACTATGTGTATACATTATACTGGTAATGTATGTGTATTTACTATGTGTATACATTATACTGGTAATGTATGTGTATTTACTATATGAATACATTATATTGGTAATGTATGTGTATTTACTATGTATACATTATATTGGTAATGTATGTGTATTTACTATATGTATACATTATACTGGTAATGTATGTGTATTTACTCTGTATACATTATACTGGTAATGTATGTGTATTTACTATATGTATACATTATACTGGTAATGTATGTGTATTTACTATGTATACATTATACTGGTAATGTATGTGTATTTACTATGTATACATTATACTGGTAATGTATGTGTATTTACTATATGTATACATTATACTGGTAATGTATGTGTATTTACTATGTATATTTGGTAATGTATGTGTATTCACTATGTATACATTATACTTGTAATGTATGTGTTTTTACTATGTATACATTATACTGGTAATGTATGTGTATTTACTATGTATACATTATAATGGTAATGTATGTGTATTTACTATGTATACATTATACTGGTAATGTATGTGTATTTACTATATGTATACATTATACTGGTAATGTATGTGTATTTACTATATGTATACATTATACTGGTAATGTATGTGTATTTACTATGTATACATTATACTGGTAATGTATGTGTATTTACTATGTATACATTATATTGGTAATGTATGTGTATTTACTATGTATACATTATACTGGTAATGTATGTGTATTTACTATGTATACATTATATTGGAAATGTATGTGTATTTACTATATGAATACATTATATTGGTAATGTATGTGTATTTACTATATGTATACATTATACTGGTAATGTATGTGTATTTACTATATGTATACATATTACTGGTAATGTATGTGTATTTACTATGTATACATTATATTGGTAATGTATGTGTATTTACTATGTATACATTATACTGGTAATGTATGTGTATTTACTATATGAATACATTATATTGGTAATGTATGTGTATTTACTATATGAATACATTATACTGGTAATGTATGTGTATTTACTATATGAATACATTATATTGGTAATGTATGTGTATTTACTATATGTATACATTATACTGGTAATGTATGTGTATTTACTATATGTATACATTATACTGGTAATGTATGTGTATTTACTATGTATACATTATATTGGTAATGTATGTGTATTTACTATGTATACATTATACTGGTAATGTATGTGTATTTACTATATGTATACGTTATACTGGTAATGTATGTGTATTCACTATGTATACATTATATTGGTAATGTATGTGTATTTACTATGTATACATTATATTGGTAATGTATGTGTATTTACTATATGAATACATTATACTGGTAATGTATGTGTATTTACTATATGTATACATTATACTGGTAATGTATGTGTATTTACTCTGTATACATTATACTGGTAATGTATGTGTATTTACTATATTTATACATTATACTGGTAATGTATGTGTATTTACTATGTATACATTATACTGGTAATGTATGTGTATTTACTATATGTATACATTATACTGGTAATGTATGTGTATTTACTATATGTATACATTATACTGGTAATGTATGTGTATTTACTATGTATACATTATACTGGTAATGTATGTGTATTTACTATGTATACATTATATTGGTAATGTATATGTATTCACTATGTATACATTATACTTGTAATGTATGTGTTTTTACTATGTATACATTATACTGGTAATGTATGTGTATTTACTATGTATACATTATACTGATTATGTATGTGTATTTACTATATGTATACATTATAATGGTAATGTATGTGTATTTACTATGTATACATTATACTGGTAATGTATGTGTATTTACTATATGTATACATTATACTGGTAATGTATGTGTATTTACTATATGTATACATTATACTGGTAATGTATGTGTATTTACTATGTATACATTATACTGGTAATGTATGTGTATTTACTATGTATACATTATATTGGTAATGTATGTGTATTTACTATGCATACATTATACTGGTAAT
>JAWPHD010007356.1:122500-130040 GCA_037043455.1 Cyrtodaria siliqua
CTGGTTTGAGGGCTGTCACTGGCCGGGCAGCCTTTGATTTAAACTCTGCTTTGTAATGGGTCTCCGACTCGGGACCATTCTGTGGTGCGAAGCCTTGTGACGTCATTGGTCTAAATTCAGACAAACATAAAACATAACATAAGCAGTTGGTTGAATGGTGTGTTACGTCATTTTCTGCACTTTTTAGACGATATAGGCTGGACGATATTTCGTGGTGAAGGCAGGCCACCCACTTTTTCTGGGCAGAAGCAGTACTGTAAAAGTCCTGCCATCGATACTATCTCACTTACAAATGGAGCTCCCAAAGGGATTCGAATCCGCAGCGGTCATACATGACCCAACATGTGCTGAAAATGATGTAAAACACAATTCAAACAAACAAACCAACAAACAAATCTTTAAAAAATGGAATACATATGTCACCAGTCGTTATCTGTCTTGAAGGACTTGAAAAAACTTTCTCTGTCATAGTACAGTCGTCAGATCCAAATTTAACGGCGTATATTTAAAAAGAACTAGGGACAATCTGGCAAAGTTCTTGGTGTCAGTCCAGAGATACAAAATATCCTAATGTGCTTCAGTTTCATCGAAATGTGGACATGCATTAAATCGAGCCGAATTTTACCTTCGTTTTAATTATTGTTTATGAAAATATTTGTTCTGGAAAACTCGACGACTCTGCCATATTTTGTTTTATAAACATATATATATTTTATGAGATTTGTATAGCTAACAGCTGTACACGTAGTTTAAAACAAGAATCTAGTATAGCCTTAAATCATCCTATGAATTAATATTGATTTATCAACCAAAAATAGTCGAGTCGTCAAGTTTTCAAGACCAAACTATTTCATTAACAATAACTAAACTCGGATGGAGAATGGGCCCAAGTTGAATGCATATGTATATTGAATATGAAACACACATATCATGATAATTTGTTTAATTCGCGTTTTGGTTTAAGACCCATACTTCTTCCAGATCGCCTCCCGTCCCTTTAAGGCGTTCGTGAACCATCCCGCAGGCGAATGTGATTACAGATGTGATTCTAAAAGTTTATTATTTATTCATAACAAAAACAACCCTGTTGAAACCTGGATGATGGATCGATTGTTATATAGATGATTAATTTAAGGTTACAAGATAGTACAACACACTTCATGCTGAGTTAACGACTTAAGATATGTTACAGCAACTGTAAGTGGCAAATTAATCAGAAAACAACAACACAAACACACGTTTAGGTGATAAACTACCCACATAATTACGCTTACGCAGATCAATTTACCCCACCCAGTAATTTTCACAATACATTTTCCAGAAACATACATTTTGCTTTTTCATGCACTAACCTAGAGATTAAATGTTTATTTCGTATACAGGTTGCTGTAAACGTTCAGTCGAACAGGCGTTGGTGGTCTTGGAGATTAGGTAATGCAATTATATTCGTTGGTAATTGTAAACAACAAACTGTGGTTAGAGTTAAGTTTGTTTATATATAAAGGGACTTACTCGTGAATTGAAACGTATCTAAAGTAGAGATAATGTAATTGAAATGTTAAAGGGACACATACAAATATTGATGTCGGTTTTAAATGTCAAAACATGTGTTCTGTCCAAGCCCTATTGAATTAGATGTAACAATTTATTTTTAAAAGAAGTTCTTTGCTAAGGTCCTCCCAGAGGAGGGAGTCCTGTCCCCTGAATGTCTTAAAGTAATGACCATTTTCCACAGATCCACCCCACCAAAAGGTCCCCCACCACAAACCTCCCGGCCACACCCACACAGAAAACACACAAACACCCACCCACCCACCCACCCACCCACCCACCCACACCCACACCCATACCCACCCACCCACCCACCCACCCACACACACACACCCACACACCCACACACGCACACCCGCCCCCCCCCCCCACCCACACACACATGTTTTTGGGAGGGCCTCTTTACTAGTGATACTAGTTTAAGAAAATCTGAAGAAAACATATTAACATGTCGCCAGTTGTCAATCATTTATCCAAACATGAACGATACCTCCGACAAACAACAGCACGTGTATAAAGCAAGTGCTTAGCACGTGCAACTATGTTATATAAACTATTTTCAATATACTCCGACATCAACAATAGGACGGAGATATCTAAGTGCTGGCGACATGTCAATTGAGTATTCTGTCTTTTTGTGTTTAGTAAAATTGCCTCAGTCGTCATTAATGTAGATCCTTGGCTATGATATTTCTTATATTGTGTGTTAACGTGTAAAATATAAAACAATTTGATTTTAATAATAATAATAATAATAGCAATAATAATTAATAAATAATAATAAGAGGAGCAAATGGCCATAAATCGCTCACTTTATGACAGTGTTACATTGTAGACTCGTGCAACATATAGTGCTACATCTTAGACTCGTGCAACATATAGTGTTACATCTTAGACACGTGCAACATATAGTGTTACATCTTAGACTCGTGCAACATATAGTGTTACATTGTAGACTCGTGCAACATATAGTGTTACATCTTAGACACGTGCAACATATAGTGTTTCATCTTAGACTCGTGCAACATATAGTGTTACATTGTAGACTCGTGCAACATATAGTGTTACATTGTAGACTCGTGCAACATATAGTGTTACATCTTAGACACGTGCAACATATAGTGTTACATCTTAGACTCGTGCAACATATAGTGTTACATTGTAGACTCGTGCAACATATAGTGTTACATCTTAGACACGTGCAACATATAGTGTTTCATCTTAGACTCGTGCAACATATAGTGTTACATTGTAGACTCGTGCAACATATAGTGTTACATTGTAGACACGTGCAACATATAGTGTTTCATCTTAGACTCGTGCAACATATAGTGTTACATTGTAGACTCGTGCAACATATAGTGTTACATTGTAGACTCGTGCAACATAATTATAGTGTTACATCGTAGACTCGTGCAACATATAGTGTTACATCGTAGACTCGTGCAACATATAGTGTTACATTGTAGACTCGTGCAACATATAGTGTTACATTGTAGACTCGTGCAACATATAGTGTTACATCGTAGACTCGTGCAACATATAGTGTTGCATCGTAGACTCGTGCAACATATAGTGTTACATCGTAGACTCGTGCAACATAAAGTGTTACATCGTAGACTCGTCCAACAGTAATTAACATAGTGGATGAGATAAAAGAGCCCACGGGTTGGGCCTTTAGTGACCCCAGGGTAATGATGGATGTAAATTTAGTTTAACATCATAATTGTATTATTCAGTCAAAAGATCGTAGATGTAGCCATTAAAGTTTAGGAAAATAAATTGTAAATGTTAAGTATATGCCTATGTAAAATATAAGAGCCCATACAGCGACTCTAGAGTCAATGTGCGTACAAGTTCAGCCCTATAACACAAACCAATGGCTTATGCAAATTATTAGAACTACGCCTATTACAGTTTCAGTTTGTTTAGCATAAACGTTCACTAAAACTGCATACAAATATGGCGGCTTTCACAATCATTTTGGGTGAAAATTAAAGCAGGATTGCTGTGTCCCTTTAATTAAATGTATACATTACAAATACCGACACCCCCACCCCGACCCACCCCCTCCCCAAACACCCCACCCAACGACCTCTGGTAATGTTGCAGACGACCTCTGACTCATAACAGTATTACATATGTGACTTATAGGCCCATTGGGCCGGGCCTATGTACTTGTTTGTCATTTTATGCGCATGTCAATATAATAAACGATTTACTTATAATATACTCTTCAAAAAATAATTGATGGACCACAAAAAGAACAGTAATAATTACTGAATCTTTAATATTATGGATTTCATATTCATATAAAAAGTTCAGTAATATATGTATGTACTGTTACCATGGTAACAATTGTAAAAGAATACAAATAAACTTACAAATTGCAAAATTACATAAATTGCTCTATTACAGCACTTAAAAACTGACCAAAATCTAAACATGGTCCTTAAATTATTTTGATGAGTATACATGTGTAGATTATAGCGTATTATTAAAGGGACAAACAGCAATCTTGCTGTTATTTTACATAACATTTTTGAAAATCATTATTAATAATATTTGTTTGTTTTAAAGGGACATGCGGCAATCTTGATTTGTTTAAAATTCGTGACGTCCCGTTAGTTTTCAACAAAAATTGCATATTTGCAATCATTAATATTAATTATTCGAATAGTTCAAAGCTAATTATTGTTACATATTACCATGGATTTATATGTACACATATGTGTACATATATAATAAATCCATGATATTACTTACTTTGGATAATATTGCACCACTAATATATATAAAAATTCGGCAGAATATTCAAGAAAAGTGAAATCTCATTTGTTGTTTTATTTAATTATATGCAAGCAGTTTTAAAGTCAAATTGAGGCAGGATTAATAAATCGATGTGGTAATTTGAATGCTTGAATACAATTCAAGATTGCCGTGTGTCCCTTTAACATGAAATGTGTTCCATATTACTAATTGTTCATTATATGCACCAATAATATATTTAAACTTATGGTAGATAGCGAAGAAAACATGAAGCAAAAGCAAAATGAAACAAAACAACACAACAACTCCATTGTATTTCAGTATATACAGTGTTGTATCCATTGTATTTCAGTATATACAGTGATGTAAGAAGTCTTAATTCTCTGGTATATACAAGCAGGTTTAAGGCGAAAATGAAATTACTTGCAAACCTTGAGATAAATTGATAAATGAATATAACTATATGTTCTACAAGTAATGCTTGATAAATACTTCAAGACCGCATGCCCCTTTAAAACAACACTGTGTCCCTTTAAAGCAAACTTAACAAATAAAGATGTCTCTTACCTTGTGGCAATAGTATCTAGCGGATATTTCAACGGATAATCCCGGTTATACGAAGTCTGATAGGGGCTGAGGAAATTTTTTGAGTGTTCGAGACCTGAAGATTGAGAAGTTTAAAAACTCATTAAATCCGCACCTCATCCTTCAAGTGTAAAATAAACAGTTGTACAGTAATCAAACAGGCTTGTATAAATTACTTTCACAAAACAGAATGTAAATTTTTAACTTTAAACAAACTTCGATCCATAACACTTTATCACTCTTTGCGACAAATGAATATTCATGTAAACGAAACGGAGTTAATTTCTTTTATCGATTCTGAAAACGGAAAGTCCTTAAACAAAGAAATCGATGATTTTAATTATACAGTCTATTGGGTGGTAATTTATGGCTGTGTAAATCTTGATGAAATCCAAGTGAATAATGATGGACAAGATCTATAATTTTTTTAGATAGTGTAACACCGCCGGCAGCATAGTAAATGTTTTTTAGTTGTTGGAAAAAGTGTTCAGGTGTAGGCAGATCACCCGCTCTTTCCTGGGTAGAAACAGTTCTGGATATCTCCCGCATCCGTAAGATTGATTCGAACTCTCAGAAGATGGTCACCAAGATACTATATGTGGAAAGTTTAACGGGTGTTCGTAGTTCGACTTTTGGCAGTCATTGCTTACACCAACCCTTACCCTAACCCATTGCCGAACGCCGAACAACGAACTAGGCGCTACCTTCCCGCCCACGACAACCGAGAACATGTGACAAACTCAGACGGAAATAGTTGGTTTGGAACTCATGTCTATGCACACCGTATTAGACATTTGTTATATTTACCATTGACTAGCTTGTTAAGTAAATATTTGAGGACCATGAATGACCAGTTTTGTTGTAGAAATGATTGATATGTTGATATTTCGGGCGATAAGAAGATTAAAAGTGTGCCATAAAATATCACCGTAAGAGAGTTAGTCTACACTTTCTTAAGTAAACAAACTGTGTGTATAGCATATAAGAGGGTTTTGAAATTTCGATTTAAAAGAAATGGTCAAAAGAGCAAAGAAATTAGTTCTTTGCTATACAATTGTTTATGTTTGTTTAAACATATTTACATTTTATTTAAATATTTTATTAAGAATATAACGCAAACCATTGCATGTAATTGGGTTTTATATAAATATACCTTTAGCATAACAGCCCTATAGTCTGATTAAACACCTGTTCACTCTCAAATAAAAAGCATAGTGCCACTATTACTACACTCAGAGAAGTAGTGCGGCATTTCGACCTTTTTTCGGCTAGAGTTTCTAACAGTTACGAACACAGAAATACGAATTCTGCCTCAACTTCCCACAGCTGTGATATGACGACGATATATAAGTGCTAGCTGAATTATGATGTATACTGAAAGGAAAAAGAAACGCAGGGTGCGTATTGTATGTTTAATATGCTACTGCTTATCGAATGGTACAGGGCGACATTAGGCCTGTCCTTTTAGAAAGAAGGTTTAAACAGCACTGAACACACCAATGGTTACCCCTTTAAAGTTTCATTATCGTCAGAATGCGCATTTGGCTCAAGCAGGTGAGCAAACTTAGGCTTTAAATGTTGCAATCACTTAACATTTAATACAGTACTGAACAGGCTCAATTTTTCAAAGAGGAACTTCAGCATTTATGAATTTCTTGTTACAACGTGTACTGTGATTAAAACGTCTACATCACAGTTGTGTCCTTTCTCTAACTAACTGCACTTTTTTTTTTACAAAACATCTTGGGATTTCCTTGGAATATATATGGAATTAAGTGTGCAGTATATGCAATATATAGCGGAAATACGCACCCTGCGTTTCTTTTTCCTTTCAGTATATTATTACATGCGTATTGTGTTATAAATTTAAAAGAAAATGGTGAAAACATCATACATTTATAAGAGAAATAACAAAACCAGATAAATAAGGAGAGGTTATGGTTGTTTTGTCTTTCATCAACACACAATGGAGTATTTCTTATAGTTTTCCTCACTATATCTGGACCTACAATTCATTCTGCCGACGGGTATAAGTTAGATACGACCCATCCCTACACACGGGATACTATAAACAAATGCATTAAGTTTAATTGCCTACCAAAACAGTATACTATATACATGTACATATGCCTTATTGGAAACCAAAATAGTATGCTATATACCTGTACATATGTCTAATTTGCAACCATATCAGTATACTATATGCAGTTACATATTTCTAATTGGCTACCAAAATAGTATACTGTATACATGTACATATGTTTAATTGGCAACCAAAACAGTATACTGTATACATGTACATATGTCTAATTGGCAACAAAAATAGTATACTGTATACATGTACATATGTCTAATTGGCAACCAAAACAGTATACTATATACGTATACATATGTCTAATTGGCAACCAAAACAGTATGCTATATACATGTACATATGTCTAATCGGCTAAAATAGTATAGTAAATACATGTGCATATGTCTAATTGGCTACCAAAACAGTATGCTACATACATGTACATATATCTAACTGGCTACCTCAACAATATGCTATAAACATGTACACGTGTCTAATTGGCTAAATTAGTATAGTATATACATGTACATATGTCTAATTGGCTAACTCAGCAATATGTTA